>JBBPDI010070842.1:0-16805 GCA_037974545.1 Cucumis variabilis
AGAAGTCTTTTTTTCAGGTGATTTATGCTCTGAATTCCACTCAAAATTGAAGTAGGTTAACAGTCTGATCTTCTTTTGAATTTCCAACAGGTTGAGTGAAGTATAAAATAGAGAAAGTTTCTTCTTAGAGAGTTTTGTGTTTCTCAAAAGAAAGTTTGTAACTCCTATTTTATATAGTGAATTCTTCTATCATTGCCTGTGGTTTTTACCCTAAATTGTTTAGCGGTTTTCCACGTAAAATTCTTGTGTTCTATCCTATCCGTTCTTCTTCTTCTTCATTATTATTGTTCTCAATCTACTTTAGTTGCAATCTTACTCTATATTGATCACAATTTGAATTTCACAGCAAGAGTTAATTCAATGAATATATGATCATGTTATAATACGGGGACCAATGACTCAAAAGCCTAAACTGACCATTTAATTAGTGAATTAGCTCATTCTCTCTCTAAATTTTCTCAAATATACTTTCTTGCAAATCAAAACAACATCAAAACCCCCTTACCATTTCTTGAGTTCCACTCGAAGCTATCGCTACTATGTTATTTAGTGGAAATAGTTAATTATTTGCTTGGAATCTGGGCCACACAACCACTATTATTAACAAAAAAAACATTGTAAAATCACCATAGTACACTCACTGATTTCATATAGTAAAAAAAAAGTCAAGATTTGCAAAACTTTGTTTAATTAGTGTAAAATCTAACCATTGAACAAGTTTATAATAACTCACACAAATTTCAATAAAAATTAGGTTCTGATCTCATTTTCACCAAATTTTTATCATTTTTTTTTATCTTATACGTATATATGTTTCATAATTTTTTTTTAAACAAAATTTAGAAGAAAAGCTTACTAAAGAATAAATTTTATTACTACGCACTATAAAAGATTAAGATTACAAACACATTGAAGAAAAATTTAACAAAATTTGAATAACACATCAATTCATCAGAAAAGAATTATACATTAAAGTCACTTGTTCTCCTAAGGACAATAATCTTCTTTCATTGAAAATAAAAACATATATAACAAATGAATTGAAAACGTTAATTGGAATATGATTCTTCTTCTTCACACATAAATAGTCTTTGATCCAAGAAGAAGAAAAAGAAAGATGCAAATCCAATTGATTATGACAGAAGCTACAAATGTAGGGAAAAGTAAATCAAGAGTGCTCATCATTCCTTATGAAAGAAAGCATTGAGCATTCGCATTTATTATCTCTTTCTTTCCCTTTCAAGAAAAAAAGAAAGAAAAAGGATAAACGAATTACTTTTTAAGACAGTTGAGAATGATTATGTCCTTTCCATAAAGTTAGACAAACCCCATGAAATACCCTACAACTCTTTCTTTTTGACCAATAATCTACTTTTGGAGACCTAAGTATAAATGACATTCTATACACATACACATCTATATCTATATATTTATTTGATAAAGTATTTAAAAAAAACTTAATAAGATATTATCTTAGATTGAAACAAGGTATGTTACCATTTTCATTCTATGTTCAAATTATGCAAAATTCAACAAACATGAGAGATGTTTGATAAACCTACTTTGATAATAGCTAGACATGAATATTTCGTAGAAAATGTTAGAAATTTGGCTTTAGGTGACTTGTAATGTAACAGCCAAGAAGTTGAGGATGAGTTTGTTAATTTTATTACTTACAATATGTTTATGGTCTTTGAGACTTTTCTACAATCTATTAAATATTCTTCTGATGCTGTTTATGTTGATGTCAAAAATTGGCATCAACCATAAATTTGTAATCTTTCTAGATATATAATCAAATTTACGCTCGGTAAAATAGAAAAACTCTAAATCGATGTGGTTGACTAACGAACTTCGTCACCCAAATTTTGCCAAATAAACTACTGAAAAAAACACACCAAACACTACTCTTATTGGTAAGTATGGGTTGAGCTGAGGAAGCACACTAATTTCTCAAATAAAAACAGTTTTCAACCGAGGTAACGAGGGGGGTTTGAGATTGAATTTAGCTACAAGAAAGCTAAATTGTATGAAACCAAAGGGAATTGTAATCAAATTCAATGAATAAAAGATCATAGGTTGGGTCTAAACAAAACTTTCTATCTCAATTTGTTCAATCACAACAATTTCATCGCTATATCTAATGTTAAATCCCATTAGAAACGCTAACCAAAATGCCCTAGACAACTAACTAATACTAATTAATTAAACCGATGATACATATATATGAAATTCAATTAATACTAATCTCATTAAGATCTATGACAAGTAAGGCAAACAATTAGTGGTTTAAGTGCCTAACTAATTATTCTATTGATTTGACCAAAGGTTGGTTAGATCAATACTCTTCTACTTAAAGAATGGAAAGCCAACTCAACCATTTGCTTTAAGAAAAATATACAACCTAGTGTCACGACATTGTATATTAATTCAAACAATAAACATACATCTATAAGCATTCAATAACATATTTTGGCAAGGATTAAAACATAATCAAATCATTCATTACATCAAACATAGTTCAAAAGCTCACAAACAAAGAAATATGGAAAGAATCCTAACAACCCAAGCTAGAAAGTGTACCTTAACCTCTCATCAATATGGTTTTTGCTTGATTATATAGATAGGATAGAATCAAACCAAAAACCTAATGTTGTAGGTGGATAGATAGCAAAAAAACGAAGAAAAAGACTGATCATACGCCCAAAACATCCATCATAATCAAAAGATATGACCTAAAAATCGAAAGTTAATCAAATAAACAAATAATCACAAAATATATGAACAACCTCAAATTAAAGAAAGCTAAATAACACATTTCCAGTGCTATCAATGGTGCTTGGCCATTTACCTTTCAATAATCAAGCGAATTATTGTTTAGAGAGAAACTCGTTATATATTTTCGCTTACCTCAAATATTATGAGCTCTTCTCGCTTAATTATGAATTCTCTAAATTAGTTACATAGAAATAGATTTCATAACGGTTGTTCACATAGTTTATTTCTTATATAATTAATCAAGTCATTACTAACCATTGTGAACCATCGATCTATTTCACCAATTAATGATCCAAAAATCTACAAAGGTGCTAACACTTAAGCCTAACATTTACTATCGTAGGATCAACCTCAATATTTAGGCACGATGGCTCGTTGAACCTCAAGCTAGCATTATCCGTATATAAATTTAGATATTTTACTAAATATTTTTTGTTTACACTTTTTTTTTTTTTTTTACAATTTTACTTAAAAAAAGAAAGAAAAAAAGGGAGAAATTGGGTTAGAAAATAGAGAAATATTTAAAGTGTATAAAATATGGAGTGGAGTTGGGGGAATCAGTAGGTTTCGGGTCACGCGGCGTCGTACCCGAATATACCAAACTCTTTTTTTTTGTTTTTTACTTTTCTTCTTTTTTTCTTATCCCAACGACATTCAGTGGGGCCCACTAACCGCTCTTACCTGTCCACTTCTTACAAACACTCTTTTTGTTTATTTTCTCATTCTGTTTCTTTTTCTTTTAATTATATATATAAATCATATAGGATTTTGTCAGATTGTTATATGTTCCTTGAGGCCGTCTTGCCTTTTCACCCTTCCCCATGATCCTATCAATCATCCTCTACTTAAACTTTTCAAATATAGCAAAATAAGGAGGAAGTGGTATATCAATATATTATCATCTGCACCAATACATACAAAAATAAAAAATCATTAAAAGATAAAGTTTATTAGTCAATGGTTCTGTTTTTTACAAGTTTTCAATAATTCTATTGTATACTGTCATATTATGTTTCGTCGTATTTACAAACATTTTTAGTAATTCCTTATTTAAATTAATTTTTCTAGTATTTGAGTACTGGCTAGAAAATTTAAAATATAGAGTTTTATTAGAAATAAAATTTAAATTTATATCTAACAATATTATTAATTAATTATTTTTTTATAAATTTATTAAGAAGATTTTAAATTGTAAAAGAAATATTGGACACAACATTGAGAGCTTGGAGGTGAAAAGTAAAAGTTTAGTCATTGATTTTTTTTTTTTGACTTTCTATTTTAGGCTTTTGTCATCTCTTTTAACTCTGTAATGTAAGAATTGTATATATTATGTTGAAACTGGTATTGTATTATCCATTAGGTGTCGGAAATTCTATGCGATAAGTTGCACGCCTGAATTCAATGACTAAACTTAGTGAAATTCGGAATCAATTGATCGCATCTTTCACCCAAAATTAGGTATAACAAGTAGTGATCAGTTGGATGCCTAATGCAAGATGCGTTCAGATGGATGCATAGAGATGGACAGAAGTAGAACGCTAAATTTAGTTGGTTGATGGAAATTTTATGCGGTAATGAAAATTTTATGTGGTGAACTTCAACGTCTGGACTGAGAATGCTTGGTGATGAAACACTTAGGTCTCGTTGTTTGGATCTTGTCGCCTAAGTTATGCGGCCAAACCTTGCAAAGTAGAAACTTGTTAGGAATAAGGTTATGTCACAAATTGTGTTCTCTTTAAGTCATTTCACAACTCTGCTCAAAATGCAAATGGTTGTGATATTTTTCACGTTGCCTCCAAGATAAAATAGTCAAAATTCAATCAGAGTTGCACTGGTACCAATTAGAATACCAACACTCTTTCGATTTTTGCTCACAAAGTAAAGAACAATGAGAGAAGATTTGAGAGAACGTGTGAGATATGATTTTATGATTTATTTCAGATGAGAAGTGAGAAGGCTTTTCTATAGAGATCAATGTAAGACCCGTAGTTATGATCTGTAGTCATGATCCGTAGTTATGATTAGTAGTTAAGACCTGTAGTTAAGAGAAGAAGTAAAAATTTGACTAAGTATCCTAAAATAGGTGTTTTGGGTGGACCACATGAGAAGAGGTGGGTTACTCTGAGAGAAAGGTTATGCGGGAAGGCTTTGAAAGGTTAGGCGATTAATGTTTTTTGCAAGATGAAGGATTAAGCAAGAAGAAGTAAGGAAAATTTCTGAAAATTTCCTAAATTTCCTAAATGGGTCACGTATAAGGTTTAAGTTAAGCATGGTTAAAATAAACCTTAAGATCACACATGTACTACTAAGAAGCAGGAGGTGACATTTACCAAGAGCTTAAGGGTGACTAAGCATTTTAGGAAGTAGTATAAATAGGGGAAACAACTCAGTCATTTAATTGTGGTTATTTTGAGAATTTGAAGAGAAAAGTTAAAATGTTAAAATGCTGCCAAAGTGTCTATGCGAGAAAACTACGCGAGAAGAAGAAGAAGAAGAAGAGAAGCCTTAGAAGTTTAAGTAGCTAAGTAATGTGAGTGTTTTTCTTCAAAGTATTTATATAATATCAGGATTTCTTTATAAATTCTTGATGATTTTAAATATGAAAGTTTCCAAAAGAGATTTATTTGAAAAGCTTATATGTTTTATAACATGTTTTTTATTATGCTTCAAAACATATTTATTGTGATTTCAATGATGATGAAATGGTGTTCAAACCATTAGTTACTTTCTTTTAAATGTGCTAAGTTGTATGTACACATAAAGAGTAAAGGCCACTATAGGGTGTACGGGGCTACATGGTGATGAAATGCTAGTTAATACATGGAAAGGATCGTATTGTACTTAGCTGCTTGAGCAACAAGGACGAATCTGTATATTCTTGGATGCTATTGTTATAGTAGTCTAAATATAAAGTTATGTGACTTAGCGTAAAGGATGATTCAGGATCCTTGGTGAATGCAATGTTCGGTATAATGTGTGTTATGTGGAATGATATGTTTATTTGAAAAGATGAATTTATGTGATTTGATATGTTTGGCGAAATGATGTTTACAAAAAGGTACTTCGCAAAAAGGTTTTCTTAAAACCTCACTTAGTCTTGTAGACTTATGTTTTTTTTAAAATTCCATCGTTCAGAAATCAGGCGTTAAAGCCAAGTTGAGAAGCCATACATTTAAACAAAGCTTAAGGACCTCAAGACTAAGTGTTTCGGCATTTAACACGTCAAAATACTCAAATCACGCCATGTCTCGCTAGACAAGCTTGTAGGTCTATGGGGCAGGGTGTGACAATTAAACTCAACGATTATGATTTTATTGTGTAACACCTCAATAAATAATAGCTAATCTCAACATCTCAAAGTAGTTGATCTCAGCGTCTCACTTAAGTAACGTATCAATGGTCCTACTTCAATGTCTCACTTAAGTGGCGTATCAACACCAATGACTCTACCTCAATGTCTCACTTAAATTCATCCTAAATGAGAAAACATTTTTAGTAGTCAAACTAAAACTAATTTGTTCTAAATACATAAAATGTTGTACATCTAATTAAAGAGAAAACCGTTTTAGAAAATTTTCGCATGGAAGTATTTGTTTAAGATGCGTTTAGTTTCCTATAATGAGCATTAAGTGGAATCTTTTTTATGTTTTTGCTTTCTAACAGATGAGTGTTTCTGTCAAGATGTTGCTAATTCCTACCGTTATTTTGTTTCTTTGTCTAGAAGATTTTGGCAGATATTTTATTCGATTATGTTTCCTTTTCTATGAATGATCAATTATCTTTTAAGATTTTGGTATCTCGACGTAGTAAGCAACGTCAGGAAGTTTCAGTACTACGTCAGAAGAGGCAACACCGATGCACAAATGGGACGATGTCGGTGTTGGAGGACATTTGCTCGATGCGACGTCAGGATAGGCCACAATTTTCAACACACCAACAGTGTCGGTTATTATACTATTTTCTAAATTTATTATTGTTTCATTTTGGGTTCGGATTCAATTTAAATTCAATCAAATTCTGAAGAACAACTAACGTAAAATTAATAAAAAAAATTATTAAAATACCAAATCGTATTTACTAAAATTAATCCGAATATTAAAAAAGTATACATTTGTAGGTTCAAAAATTACATAAAAACTAAAAACTAAAAACTAATTTTCCTAATCTCCACGAACGCCAATTTTCCCAATCCTCTCAACCTACAATGACATGAAAGTAAATTTGGATATATATCACCGATAAGAAATTAAAGAACTTAAAAATTAAAAAATACATACCATAATGGAATCAAGGTCCTCTCTGTGCCCGACTCAGTTCCTCAATCATCTTCCTCATTTCTTCCATTTGTTGCTCATGCAAACTCTGACATTCTTCTTTGTTTTTCATTTAAATGTTGAGCACTATCAAGGCTTGCTTTTAGTTCGCTAACCTCCCTATGTGCATCTCTTGCTCATATGGTGAAAACGAAGAACTATCAACAGCCTTTTAGAATTTTAGATTGGGGCCCCAACCAAGACCTTTCGAGTAACCCAGTTGTCTATCCAAAACTTCCTTACATATCTCGTTCCGATAGAGTGGTTGAGAATCCCATGAGGTGAGCTAGGACTAAAGTTCCAACATTTGATTTTGCAATAAAATTTTTAATTAAGTCAAACTCGTAATTAAATGTACAAAATAAGACAAAATATTTTCATAAACTTACATTCGCATTCCTAGCCGCCTGCAAAAAGAACTGGCCACACGGTCGATTGGTTGACCTTGCTGTTCAATGAGCTCTTTTAGTCATTGTAGAAACGACTTGGATCTGCTACTGTAGTTGTTAGGCTGCTTCATCCTAATAGCCCTATTGATCCTTGATTGCTCTCACATGCAAACAATCAAAATACTACAAACAAACAACAAAATGAACTAACGTTGAGAAACATTAAAAAATGTAAATCACCTTAAACTGTAGACTAACTTAGTGATCGCATAGGAATTGCTAATCTTTCACACGTTCTTCAATCTGGGGGTGGGTTGGCACATGCTTATTCAGGGTCCTTGAACTTCTTAAAATGTCTATGGTTGTCTTCCCTGAACTCTTTCCATGTGGTGAACATTTGATGGTCAACAAATCGAGTAAGTGTTTGATCTGCAGAATTAAGCATGAATCATTAGTACAAAAGAAAAGTACACACTCATTAGATTTCTATATATATACGTACGATAATTTAAAAACTTACCTATAAATCGGCCTTCACAACCTCAATGTACTCAGGAGTAACATCTAGTCACTTATGGAAGCAGATTGGAAATGTATCTTGCATTAACACGCCGATGGTACAGTTGAAGCCACAACATGTGGCGAGATTGGCTTATCTGCTCCTAAAGCGATGGATATGGGGATCTACCCATTTTGTTGCACGTATCTATCTAAACTCCAAGTTTCTGGAGTGTTGTCGTCTCCTAGGAGTGCGAGTACTGGATTGGGAGGCATCTACGAAAATAGAAGACTATCAGAAACAAAACTCCATGTTTATGCAATTAATTGTTTATGTAACGGGACTAACCTGACGTGTCACCCATCAAGGATGTTGCTCCAACGTTATTGAACACGTCAACATCAAAATATAAAACATCAGTCTTTTTAAAACCAGTGGGGAATGACATAGTACATGTGGACATGTAAATCAAAATCAATTAAATAAATGAGAGTACTTGAAACTGAATATATAAAAAATGAAATATATGTGAATACGTGATTCGTCATTATTATTGATCATCGCTTGATCTTCTTTCAACAGATAATTGTTCATCATCATTGTTTATGAAGTTGTGAATGACATGACACACAATCAATCGTTCCACAACTGTAGGATGAATGTCGGGTCTTCCTAGGGTGTCATCATCAATGTATTCATCCACACAATGGCATCATAGAAGGAGCATGCTATCCCGACATCTTGAATACTACGTTAGAATAGAGAACCACTACCGACACAAACGTTAGAGCTTCAGTGTAGGATCTGTTTCTCGATATGGTCTATCTCAATGCACAAAATTGCCTCAGGATATCTTTGTTTTCTCGTAGTGCAACTTTAATGAGAATTTGATTAAATTAAAATATAATTTCTAGAAAGAAATAAAAGTAACATGGGAGCACGGATCAAGACACATTTTTAAGATTATAATTTCATCAATCAAAGTTAGTTTGCTACTCGTAGATTAAAATTGTGATAATCATAAATTTAGGAGTCTTATTTTCAAATTAATTTTCTAAGTCTAACTCTTTATTGATAGAAACTTATTCTCATAAACCTATTAATTAGTACAACATTAAGATCCTCCATCATTAATCTCTGCTAATCTTCATATCATTCTCATGCATATTAATTAACAGTTTAGCATACTACGTCTAACTTAATGTATTTTCTCTCTCAAGTCAACATTAAGTAAATGTTATTCGAACATTAGCTACATGTTTAAAGGCATTATGAATGAATATACTAAAAATGAGTTATGCATAAATCAAATTCAAGAAGTAACTAATAAGTCCATGATAAAATCATAAATCCTAAGAACACAAATTAATTACTCATTATAAAAACACAAATAAAGACCATTCCTGATGAAAACTAAGAAAAGTTAATGAAGAGAAATAAAGAGAGAGAAAAAGAATGCAAGCTAAATTTGTGACTCTCCATTTTCCTTTCTGGGCAGTAACTCCAACGGTCTCCTCAAATCTCCACTCTTTTGAAAGCATCAATTTCTCATCTTTCCTTTGAACTCAACTCCCGAGAAGGCTCCTAAGGATATAAAAATGAAGCTCAAAACCCTCCCTCTCTCTAATCTCTATTGTATATGATGCAAATTAAATGAATGAGGGATGTAGAGAGGTGTGTTTTGTATTAGGAGATGTTTATCCATAATCTTCTCCTATTATTTAGACATTTATTTCAAAATTGATTCCACTGTAATTTTTACCATACTTACTCATTTGTAATTTGTATAAATGTTGCTACTTATCAATGAGAACACAAGTAAGCAATACAAAATTATATTAAGAAACTTTCACAGTATCAGAGCGTTCCTCAAACTAATTTGCATACCTCTCATATCTCTTCAATGGCCACCTCTAGCTCTTAATCTGATCCTATTGAATTTTCCAATCTTATTTCCAAATCTTCCAATTCCATTTCTGAATCCTCACCAAATCCATCTATTCCCACATCTACTCTCTTCTTGCTATCCAACATCTGCAATCTTGTTCCCATATACTAGACTCTACAAATTATGTTCTCTGGAAATATCAAGTTTCCTTCATCCCCAAGGCTCATTTCCTCTTTGGCCATATTGATGATTGCCTTCCCTGTCCTCCAACGTTTACCCTCATCAACTGTTGGAATCAATCCCAAAATCAACCCTAAGCATCTCCAATGGCTATCCCGAGACCAAGCTCTCATTACCTTTATAAACCCCACTTTATCATCCTTTGCCTTTGTGCATGTTATTGGCTTAGTCTCCTTTAAAGAATTGTGGCTTTCTCTAGAGAAACGATACTCCTCGAATACGAGATCTAACATTCTTGATTTAAGGTCAACACTCTATACCATAAATAAAACTCCTTCTAAAAGCAATGAACAATATACCTTTTGCATTAAAGCCCTTGTTGATTATTTTTTTGCCGCATCTGTCTCTCTTGAGATGAATAAATTCTTGTTCACACTCTAAATGGCCTCTCTGCTGCCTTTAATGCCTTTCGTACATCTATTCGAACTCATAGCGGCACCATCTCCCTTGAAGAACTGCACACCCTAGTCATTTAAGAAGAATCAACTATGGCAAAAAAACTAACAGCATTAAAGCCATCCCCACAACCATGATTGCATTCCAACCATCTCAACATCAAGGCAGTCACGGGCGAGGACGAGGATGTTGTTGCTTAGGAAGCATAAATGGATTTGGTACACAACCCAATCGATTTCGACCTAATAACAACCATGGCCCATTTCGTCTAACATTCAACTTCAGAGCATTCCATCTCAACCAGTGTGGCATCATCAAGTCTTCTCCTTCACACGGGTTTGGTTTTGCGCCTGAGACAAATTTTGGATCTAATGGCCATATTTTTGTCAAATATGTCAAAAACAAGGACATGAGGCTCTCGATTGCTATAATCGCATGAATTTCTCTTATCAAGGCTGACATCCACCCTCTCAATTAGTGACAATAATGGCGGTAAACTCTAGCTATCTGGTAGTGGATCGGATGTTACGTTCATATGAAAAATGAGTTGGAAAATCTTAACCTATCCAACAATTATAATGGTGAGGAAACTATCACAATGGAAGATGACCAATCGTTAAATATTTAAAATACCGACAGCGGTAAACTCCCAACTCTCTCTCATACCTTTAATCTTTTCAAAATATTCCACGCTCCTCCACTTGTTACAAATCTATTATCTGTTCATAAATTTGTCTTGACAATAATTATATTTTTATTTTTGATACTAAGTGGTTCCTCATTCAGGATAAAGTCATTGGTCGAACTCTCTATACTGATGAAAGCATCAATAGTCTCTATCCTATTCCCCTAACTTCTACTTTATCCACATCTACCATGCATTCCAAATCTTTTAATTTTCATGCAAAATAGAAGGATTCATCATTATGACACTTTCTCTTTGGTCATATTGCTCCAAAAATTCTTAGTTCTATTTTATCTCGCATTGGTCTATCTATGTCTTCTTCTATTTCTAAGTGCAATTGCATCAGTTGTTTAAAAGCAAAAATGACAAAATTACCTTCTCATATGTTTTTATCAACTTCTCTTACATCACTTGAACTTATTCACATCGAGGTATATGGACCTTCTCCAATAATTTCTTCTAATGGAAATTGATATTATGTTAGTTTTATTAACAATTCTAGCAAACTTACTTGGCTCTTTCCTGTTGCTTACAAATCTTATATTCCATCTATTATTTACAATTTTGTTTCCTTTATTGAAAATCAAATATCTCAAAAAATAAAAAAAAATTGATCAAATAGTGGTGGTGAATTTTGCAACACCACCTTACAATCCTTTTTTTTTTTATTCCAAAGGTATTTCTCACCAAAAATCATGTTCTTATACTCCTAAATAAAACGATGTCGCCGAACGTAAACCTCGTCACATAGTTGAAACTGCAATGTCCCTAATTTTTCATTCCTTTGTTCATTTTGAATTTTGGCCTTATTCTTTTTTCACTACAATTTTTCTTATTAATCAAATGCCCTCTTCCACACTTAAAATATTATCACCATTTGAACTGCTTTTTGGTCATACTCATGTTTTGCATCATTTAAAAATTTTTAGATGTGCATGTTATCCCCTTCTCAAACCTTACACTAAACACAAACTTGAACCAAAAACCATATACCACGTATTTTAGGCTATCCTCACAATTTCAAAGGCTATATTTGTAACAATCCATTAACCAAACAATCCATAGTTTCACGACATGTTATCTTTCATGAAACAATTTTTTCCTATGCAAATTCCATCACCTCTTCTCTATCTCAATCTCTATCCAATTTTGATCCAAGTACTTATCTTACTAAACATTCCACACCATACACCCTCAAATTCTACCTCAATTCTCAATATCCAATCCCCACCTTCTTACCCTCCTACTGTTGACATTATTTACTCATCTTTTATGGATGCTAATGCCACTTGTCAGCCTTTGAATGTTTCATCTACAATCGATACAGGAAATGAGATAAATGTTGCTGCAACCAACTTACCTGTTCCATTTCCTCCTTAGAACATGCATGCTATCCAAACTCAAGCAAAATCAGGTATTTCTAAGCAAAAGGCCTTTCACATCACAACTACTCTCCAGACTCCCACATCTTACTCAAAAGCCTCCAAGTCTGAATGGCGAATTGCGATGTGTGAGGAATTCAATGCTCTTTAAGCATAAGGTACTTGGTCCTTAGTATCTTGACTTCCATTTATGAATGTTGTTGGTTGTAAATTGGTTTTTCGAATAAAATATAATCCAGATGGCTATGTTGCTTATCACAAAGTGCGACTAGTTGCTAAAGGTTATCATCAGGTACAAGGTTTTGATTTTGATGAAGCATTTAGTCATCTTGTTAAGAAACCTACCATATGCATTATTCTTGCTCTTGTTAGTCAATACAACTGGTTCTTAACTCAGTTGGATGTCAAAAATGCCTTTCTTCATGGTATTCTCCAGGAAACAATGTACATGTCTCAACTTGGCTTCTAGGACAAAACAAGTTCAAATCATGGGTGTCTCTTATACAAGAGTCTTTATGGTCTCAAACAGGTCCCTCACGCTTGGTTTGAACGCTTTACATCTTATTTATTTACTCTGGGTTTTGTTGTTTCTACCCCTAATCCCTCATTATTCATTCAATGAGTCTGATCTTCTCTCACTTAATTACTTTTGTATGTAGATGACATTATTGTCACTGGTTCTGACTCTTCATACATCTCTCTTCTCATAAACCAATTCGCCCTTGAATTTTAAATATCCGACCTTGGTCTTTTAAAGTACTTTCTTGGTCTTGAAATCCTTTCCTCCATTGATGGCATATTTGTCAACCAGGCCAAATATCTCAATAACCTTCTTTACACATCAGGAATGACCTCTGCAAAATCTTGTGTCACACCCATGTATACTTTTTCTCTTCATCTTTGTACAACTGCACCACCCTTTAATGATTCATCCCTCTATCATAGACTAGTTGGTTCTTTGCAATATCTTACATTCACTCATCCTGATATTGCGTTCTTTATAAATTATGTCAGCCAATTCATGCACAAACCAACTGTCATTCACTTCTCGACAGTTAAACATATCCTTCGATATCTACATGGTACTCCAACCCTTTGAATAGAATTTCACAAAGGTTCATTCTCTCTATAGACCTTTTGTGACTCTGATTGGGCAGGTGATACTTCCAATTGACGTTCCACCTTCGGATTCATCGCCTTCCTTGGGTTTAATCTAATCTCTTAGTCTTTTAAAAGCAACCTACAGTCTCTTGTTCCTCCACATAATTAAGTAGAAAATCCTTCACTTGCCACTACTACTGTCGACTTTACTAGATACGACAACTTCTCTGTGATCTTTGTGTTCCTTTCAAAACCTCACCAACATTATGGTGTGATAATGTTTTCGCTATATCTCTAGCTCATAATTCGATCTTTCATGCTCGAACCAAATATATTGAGATTCATTATCACTTTGTTCGAGAAAAATTTCTTCGCAAAGATATCTCCATTTGTTTCATCTCTTCCAACAACCAACTTGATGATATACTCACAAAGCCTCTCTTGTCTCCAACATTCCTTCACCTCCGAGACAAACTACTGACTCAACCTGAGTCATCCATTTGAGGGAGGATATTAAGAGATATTTCAAGATCCACAAACTTCTCCTATTATTTAGGCATTTAATATAAATTGATTCCATTTTAACTTGTTACCATATTTACTCATTTGTAATCTTTATAAATGTTGCCACTTATCAATGAGAACATAAGCAAGAATTACAAAATTATATTCAGAAACTTTCATTTTGGAAGCCATTTCTGAGATGAAAAACAAAGGGATACCATCGAGATACTGTATAAGCGTTGCGCCACTACCAAGAATCTTCAACAATCACATTATGTCAAACTCTAAAAGAAAACACATTGTTTTTTCTTTAGGACAGCATTAGGATGCTATGAGGTAGCGTTGCGACGCTAATGAGGCAATGTTGTGACATTGTTGAGTTCAAACGTCGATCGATGCACAAATTTAGAATCAAGGATATGAATTTTGGATTTTTGATAGCGTCGCGACATTGTAAAGTAGCGCTTCGACGCTATGAACAGTAACCTATGAACAATGATTGATGAATAGTAACTTTGGGGCATTTTTGTAATTTCACATATTTTTTTTTCATTTTAGCTCTGATTTAGCCCTTTTTATTTCTTTGGCCCCCATATTGAACTATCACGAATTCTTTGATGAAAACACTAGCAAAATATATTAAATTTAATGAAAGTAATTCTAGATAAGAAGTAAAAATAAGCACAATTTAGGTACTTATGAGGAGTTTAAGTTTACAAAGTGGAGTGAGTTTTGATATAAACTATGTGGTGTGTAGAAGTCTTGCATTTACGAGTAGTCCAAGTGTCTGTTTGCTAATGTATACACGGAAGCCTAAGTTATATTATGAGGTAGTCTCACATTTATGAAAGCCTAAATGTTATTTCAAGAAGTCAACAAGCCTAAGTATGTCTCTATAATAATTGTCTTAGTATTACAGATAAGCAAAACTTTATAATAGCTTTATTTTACATAAAGAACATGGAAAGGGAGGGTTCACTGCCTTAAAAGTTAATACGAGAAAATCCTATGATAAAGTTTTGCTTTTCATAAAGAACATGGAAACGGATCTTTTTGGACAAGATATAACAAAGTTGAGTTGATTTTCTTTTCTTCAAGTTGAACTACACACGTTTGTGTGGAGTCGGTTAGTTTTTTTCTTAGACAAGTAAATCCTTTCTCTCTCCTAAGGGTTCACCACTCTTATGAATATGGAAGAATTTCTTGCTAACTTCCCTAGTTTACATTTTATGTATTAATAAGCTTCATCTCTAGCTAACTCACCCTTTCTTTTCTTAAAAGGACAATTGATTTTCTTTCGGGCCACGTTGAGAGATTGCAAAACTATTTAGGGGGCTCTTTATGAGTATGAGTATCATAGTAAACTATGTATTTGGCAAAGTCTTTCTGTATGATGAGTAGGATTATGAGTCTAATCAAAAAAGAGCAAAACTCCTGAGCAGGATACTAGAGAGGTCGCCACTATTGACTTTAGAAAACTATTGTCCATGCCCCTCAAGTTTGGGAGAAACGAAAGCAAAGTTTTTAGGAAGCCTAAAAAAGAAAGATATTTTTTGTAAACAAAAATTTGTTGTTGTGGATTGACTTGCTCAAACAACATATTCTCCTATTTTTTCATCTCTTTTGTGCAAAGATCATTATCGATGTTCTTCTTCCCTTGATCCAGAAGATGCATTTCTTTTATTTTTGAGGGTATTGCTAGATTATAGTTAATCTCATCTTGATACACACTTGATTTAAGTTTTGAGGTGTAATAAAGTTAATATAAAAGAAAAATAATCCCAACAGAAGGAATATATGTAGAGATTAGATGATCTATCAATTCAAAATTTTAGAGAAACACATACATAGAATCCCAAGCCTCTAGAAACATGCACTACTACAAATTTGACCTTCTTTGATTTGTAAAGCACATAAAAAAATGTCTACCTTGATGGTTTTTGCTCATCAAATAGGTAGACATCAAGAAAGCTCGACTATCAAGAAAATAGTTTTCTTGATGGTCAAAACATGTTGTAAAAACTCGTTCTTGATGGTATTGGCCATTAAGAAAGGGAACTTCGATATTTTTTGTCCATCAAGGAAACTAAAAAGCCCATCAAGAAAATCATTTTCTTGATGGTATTTGCCATCAAGAAAGGGAACTTCGATGTTTTTGGTCATCAAGAAAATTGAAAAGCCCATCAAGAAAACTGAAAAGCCCATCAAGAAAATTGTTTACTTGATGGTCCTAACATGTCATCAAAAACGTATTCTTGATGGGATTTGCCATCAAGAAAGGCGACTTTGACGTCTTTTACCCATTAAGAAATTGGATCAGACTATCAAGATAACCTTTTCTGTTGATGTTTTTTGCCCATCAAGATAACCTTTCTATTGATCAATTTTTCCCATCAAGATAGCCCTTCTACTGACGGGTTTTGTCCATCAACAAAAATTTATCCTTGACGTTTTGAACCTGTCAACTATAACAACTTTAGAAAAAAAATATATGGATCATTACGACCCTCCCATATATGTGACCTGTAATTTACCACAACCAATCTAAAAAATCTGAAAATACCAAAACCTCATAATATGCAAAATCCATTACATACAACTACAAACTAGTTCAAACAACTCTTGCAAAT
>JBBPDI010070880.1:0-16799 GCA_037974545.1 Cucumis variabilis
AAGGTGTCTGTTGCAAGTCACATCATCTTCAACTTCCCTTCTTTGTCATCTAGTGAACCGTCCTTGCGTGATGATGTAGTTCTTGCGCAAGATGTCTCCACTTCACTAGTTTGTTCCTTTCTATTCATCTTGCGTTTAGACATGAAAACCACGTAAAACAAGCATGATACTTATGCAATATATATTTCTAAATACTCATGTATCTACAATAAAAGTTACACGTTCTGGTAATCTTTTTATGCGATTTGACCTCATTATTCTAATAAAAGAGGTTGTAATAACAGGTATACACGTTATCATTGTCCATCTTAATCATGTTGAATTTTATGTCCTAAAACTCATAGATAGTATATATAACTCATTGGCCGTTATTAATAAAGTGTTTTTATTATTATTTCAATAAATTTTATTGATTATATTATTAGTTTTGTCTTAATTAAAAGGATAAAAGCTCATGGCAGCGAAAGATTTTACAGAACCATTGTTAAATTTATTTTGAAAATCCCAACATATCAGTATATTGGTAATATTTAAAATCAAAATTCTAAATAAAAATCTAAGCATGCTTTTAAATTAAAATATATAGAGAACTTACTCTTGTTGACGTCTTTAAATCTACAATCCATCGAATTGGGGACATCACCTGCTATAAACCTTCCTATCCTCTAGGATGAGATTCCTTTTTGGAAACCAATTGGAATGGAAAAAGGTTTAGAGAGACACTATTTTGCATAAAAGCAAAATCATTAGTTCTATTTTGGTTAAGAAAAACTATTTTTGTTCTCCATATTTATAACTTTCTTTCCTTCGAGGAGTAAGAGAGAATCATAGGATTCTATTAATTTAAAATTTATTAAATTAATATAAATTTCCAATAACTAATTAATTTATCATTAGTAAATTAGTTAATAATTAATTAAATCATATTTAATTAATATTTCATTTAAATCTTATTTACTAAATATCTCTCAAATATCTTATAGTTTTATACTAATTTAATTAAATAACATTAAACTAAAATATTAACTAATTCTCCAATTAATTAATAACTAAATTAAATAGAGACATTTTTAAAAATAGCAAAATAAATTAAAATATTTACAAGCTATAGCAAAACTTTGGATTCTATCAATCATAGTAATATATCACTATAGTCAATGATTATCAGTGATAGAATTTGCTATAGGTTGTAAATATTTGGAAAAATTTGCTATTTTTGAAAATTTCCCAATTAAATATCTTATATTTAACTGAAGTTAGATTTGAATCATATTCAAATATAAATTTCTCTCATAACCAATAATTTTAATATGAATTCAATTCACATTAAATTAATATTTGAACTCATTCAAATATTTTATTTCTTATAAATTAATTTTGAATCATATCCAAAATTAAATATATATATATATATATAATAAAGTTGGATTAAAATATAAACTTTACATTATAATGTATCACAATATAGTGTACTAATTCCCAAAGTAAATTTAAACATTTCAAATTACAACCAATATAAATAAATCTCATTACTCTTTACAAGCTAGGAAGGAGACATAATGGGCTTACAAATCAGAAGCTACAACAATATGAGATTAATTAGCTAAACTCATTAACCACATTAATCAAGATTCGTTAGCTGTGTGTTCATGGATATAGTCCAATAACAGTAAGGTTGTCCTTCATGAGTTTTAGTAACGTCAGTTGGGTCAAATTACTATTTTATCCTTAGGTTATCTCTAGTTTTTAAATACCAGTGCACCTGTAATGAACAACCTGTTTATGATCCAACCAATAACCAGAAACCCCTCTCGTGCCATAGAGAGGGTAGGACACTTTGTTCAAGTCCTGGAGAAACTATTTAAAGGAAGACTCATCTACTTACCCTAAAGTAGTGAAGGAGTGAATTCCATTTTGTGTGATTATGTTTCCACCTCTACACTCTGTCTTGCCCTAATATGATAATATTGAGACGGCAATATAGCCACCCTGACCTGTATAAATCAAAGGACAATCTCTCACAAACAAGAGTTCATAATACACTTAAGATTAAGACTAAGTTACCTAGGTCATCCTAATGAAATAGAAACTCAACTAGTTAACAGAGTTACATCTAGTGGTTACTATTTCGTGGTCCGATTTTATACAAACTCATTGCATAGGATATCCTCACTCACATGTCACCTACACGAACGCATTATATCATTGCGTTTGTATCAAATACAAAGTGAGTTGCATCCATAGTATTACCATGATAAGGTACCTAGCCTTATCCCTATACTATAGATCCTTTAAGCTGATCTCGAACATTGATCCCTGTATGTCTCTACATCTTAGGATGCGTTCGTGTAGGTGCCATGTGAGTGAGGGTATCCTATGATCTAATGCATTTATATAATATAATCTTAGGATAAGGTTGATACTATGATCTAATGTGTTTGTATAATATCCTATGATCTATGTTGGGATTTTCAAAATAAATTGAACAATAGTTCTGTAAAATCTTTCGCTGCCATGAGCTTTTATCCTTTCAATTAAGACAAAACTAATAATATAATCAATAAAATTTATTGAAATTATAATAAAAACACTTTATTAATAACGGCCAATGAGTTATATTTACTATCTACGAGTTTTAGGGCATAAAATCCAACATGATTAAGATGGACAATGATAACGTGTATAGATACCTGTTATTACAACCTCTTTTATTAGAATAATGAGGTTAAAACGCACAAAAAGATTACCAGAACGCGCAACTTTCATTGTAGATACATGAGTATTTAGAAATACATATTACATAAGTATCATGCTTGTTTTACATGGTTTTCATGTCTAAATGCAGGATGAATAGAAAGGAACAAACTAGTGAAGTGGAGACATCTTGTGCAAGAAATACGCAATGGGAACTCATTTGACCATTAACATCTCCAGGCAAAGAACCACATCATCACGCAAGGACGGTTCACTAGATGACAAAGAAGGGAAGTTGAAGATGATGTGACTTGCAACAGACACCTTTTGGCAAGCGACATTGACATGCTCAAAAGAATAGAAATTTTTTGTTAAAAGTTGCCTATATAAAGCCTCCTCCTTCATTAAAGAACATACGCCTGTATGGGCAATGGGACTTACATGGGCCAAAACCTAAACAGTTGGTGGCTAGGATTAGCCTAACCACAGCATGTACAGCACTCCTTCATCTTCTCCGACAAGATTGTAACGCAAAAGCTTAGAGTTTAGGAGGATAAGAGTCCATCCCCCATTTCCCCCTAACTTGTATTTTACTCCACTCTTCTTCCTTTTCATTTTTTCACTTCTTTGTAATATATGTTGTTCATATTGTACAATGGTCTAACCTTATCCTAAAATTAATATAATCTTTGGATAAGGTTGATACTATAGACCCTTATCCTAATACTATAAACGCAATGATCTAATGCGTTCGTGTATTAGGACCATCAAACATCCTAAGATGTCAACTAATAATATAATCAATAACATTTATTGAAATTATAATAATAACACTTTATTAATAAGGTCAATGGATTATGTTTACAATCTACGAGTTTTAGGACATAAATCTCAACATTAATAACCTAAATCCAATAAACTAACATCCTAAGTTGTTTGATGAGTCTTGAATAATATGTAGAGACATGCAGGGATCAATGTTTGATATACAACTTAAAGGGTCTATAGTATTAGGATAAGGTTGGGTACCTTATCTTGATAACGTTATAGATATGACTCACTTTGTTTATGATACAAACGCAATAATCCAACACGTTCGTATAGGTAACGTACGAGTGAGGGTCTCATATGTAATGAGTTTGCATAAGATCGGATCCCGAAATAGCAACCACTAGATGCAACTTAGTTAACTAGTTAGGTTTCTATTACATTTGGATGACTTAGGGAATTTAGTCTTAATTTTGAGTGTATTATGAACTTCTATTTGCAATGGATTGTCCTTTGATTCGTACAGGTGAGAGTGGCCAGATTTTTGACTCAATATGCTTATCGTTTTGGAGACAAGTCCAAGTGAGGAGCTGATAACATAATCACACAAGATGGAATTCACTATTTCCTGACTTTAGGGTAAGTACATAAGTGTTCCCTTAAATGGTGTCTCTAGGATTTGAACAAAGGGTCCTACTCTCTCTAAGGCACGATAGGAGTTTCTGTTTATTGGTTGGACCATAAAAATGTTGTTCATTAGAGGTGCATTAGTATTTCAGAACTAGACGTAACCTAAGCATAAAATGGTAATTTGACTTAGTTTGTGTTACGAACACTTGTGAAGGACTAGCTTACTTTTATTGGTATATATCCTTAGACACAGAAATATATCTAAAGTGAGAAGAGTTCAGCTGTGAGTCTTTAGTAGAGTGTACACACAATTAACTAATATTGATTAATGTGATTAATGAGTTTAGCCAATTAATCTCAGATTGTTATAGCTTCTGATTGTAGATCCATAAGGTCTCCTTCTTAGCTCGTAAAGGATAATGAGATTTATATGTATTGGTTGTAATTTGAAATATTCAAATTTACTTTGGGAATTAATATTATGTATGGTGATAATAATATAAAGTTTATATTTTAATTAAACTTTACTATATAAATTTAATTTTGGATATGATTCAAAATTATTTATGAGAGAATAAATTTTTTGAATGAGTTCAAATATTAATTTAATTTTAATTAGATTCATATTAGAATTATAGGTTAAAATTTAATGTGTAAATGATACACATTAAAACTATAAGTTATGACATATATTTATATTTGAATATGATTCAAATTTAGATTAAATTAAAGAGGAGTTTTCAAAAAACAAAAAATTATGATAATAGAGCCCATGTTACTTACATTTTCAAAATTGCAAAAATAGCAAATTAAAAGCAGATTATCGTCAAATTACCATCTAATTGCCTTCATGTTTACCATATTTGTAATATGCAAAAAAGAGGTGTTATGACCTGTTTTTTTTCTAAATTTTTTTGTCATCTAATGCAATTTTCCTAAATTTGATATAAGATATTTAATATAATATATTTAATTTAGAAATTAATTAATCTAAGAATTAATTAATAGTTTAATTTAATTTGATTTAATTAAACTTGATTTAATTAAGTCAATTAAATTAAATGAGAATTTTTAAAAATAATAGATTTTACAAAATATTTACTACCTATAGCAAATTCTATCACTGATAGTCATTGATATGCTATAGTGATAGAAGACTATCAGTGATAGAATTCAAAATTTTGCTATAGCTGATAAATATTTTAATTTATTTTCCTATTTTTAAAAATGTCCCTAAACTAAAACTATAGGTTATGTGAGAGATATTCATTTAAATATGATTTAAATGAAGTATTAATTAAATAAAATTTAATTAATTATTAGCTTAGTTAATTGTAGTTAATTTTCATAAATATAACAAACCGCCAAAATATTTACGGTCCGTGTAACAAAATTAAAAACCCATGAACCTGACCAATTTTTTAAAAAAATATTTTAGATCTGCCTTTCATTTTTATTGTATTTCTTCTCTTCCTCTTCTGTAATTTTTTTCTTTCCGTCGTTTTTTTTTTGTTCTTCTGTAGTTTTTCTTTTTATTTTTTTTCAAAGTTATTTGGTTCAATATCGTGTATCAAATATCAAATATCTATTTTTAAATTTTTTCAAACTGTTATTTGGTTGTTCCAAATATAAAAGATCGTAAAAAAAATCATTGGGATATTAGATAGCCAAATCTAAACGATTGTTTACAAAGAATCTTTAAAAAATCGTTTAGATTTGGGTAGCCAAATTTAAGCGATCAAATCTAAACGATCGTGTACCAAAATAACAAAATCTAAATGATCGTGTAAAAAGAACCTTAAAAAAATCGTTTAGATTTTGATAGTCAAATTTAAACCATAAATCTAAATGATCGTGTTTAAAATATAAACGAATGTGTACCAAATCTAAATGATCATTTTTCAAATATAAACGATCGTGTTTCAAATAAAATATATTGAAATTTGATATTTAGCTATCCAAATATAAACGATCAAATCTAAACGATCGTGTACCAAAAAATTTTGAAAAAAAATTGTTGAGATTTGGCTCCAAATCTAAACGATCATTTAGAAAAGAATAGCCAAATCTGAATGACCGTTTCCCAAATATCTTAGATGTGGTGAATGCAAATTAATCACAAAATTCATGGGTCATTTTTGGTATTTTCCATTGCGGGCCTATGGTTTTTTTTTCATTTTTTAAATTGTTCTATACCATATATAAATATTTTACCACTTTGTTATATTTTTAAAAAGACCTCATTAATTAATTATTCTAATATTAATATTTGATTACTATTAATTTATTAAAAATAAGGGAACGTGTGTGGTTTTTCCAAGTTCCCATATTCCCTCAATTTCCCTATTCTTTAGTTTGAAGAAGAGGGAGTTATGGGTACAGCAAAAATACAGAAGAGTTTTGTTACTTTGCGCTCTCTACAATTCTCTAAAAAATTATTCTAAGCAAAATTTTCTTCCAGTTTTGGTTCCCACAAACCAATTTCAGCTCAAAGAATAGGAAGGTCTCCAAGTGTTGATGCCTAAAATTGGTGATTGTTAGATATAGAGTCGTCAATGAACGTAAGTGTTCTTCCCCTTCTCTGTATTTTTTATTATTATTTTTTAAGAATCATGTTTAGCCTTTAGGCCATTGAAATTTGTTTCTGTATTTTTTGCCAATGTATTTGATATTTTTTAAGTACCCAATTCAATTGAGTTTACGGTTCTATTAATTATTCCTCTGATAGGATTTTTATTCATTCAAATCAAAGATAAATTATTAATAATGAAAACAAGGATATAGGTCATAGCTTAACTTTGAGTATTTAGATCCCAAAAGGGGAGCAAGTAGCACAAAGGCGCTGAAAGGTCACTCGCCCTAATTTGAAGTTAATGTATACTTTGTATTGCCTTGAACTATTAAAAGTACAATTCATTGCGATTAGACAATTAGACTTTCCTTTCTCGCCATGCGTAGATCTGAGTTTACTTTCCATCTCACTTCATCGCCATGCTCACCTTGCAATGCTGAAAGCACCGTAGTGTAAGTAACTTGGACAAATTATACTGTTCATACCAATACTATATAGTTTATACCACATAATTTTAGTTGCACGATAAGATGTTTAGGCGCATTAAATTCTCTGGGTTTAACCTTGGACTTACCAAGAAACCTCTCTTCGCTTGTACTTAGGTGATAGAGAGGAAAACTTGTACTACATGCATATCCTTAGAAGTTTGCAAATATTAATTTTGGAAAGAAATATTAATTTTTAAAAATAGCAAAATAAATTAAAATATTTATAAGCTATAGCGAAATTTTGGATTCTATCACTATAACATATCAATGACTATCAGTGATAGAATTTGCTATAGGTTGTAAATATTTTGTAAAATCTACTATTTTTAAAAATTCCCTTATATTTAACTTAATATTTGAATCATATTCAGATATAAAATTTTCTCATAACCAATAATTTTAACATGAATTCAATTCACATTAAATTAATTTTTAAACTCGTTCTGAATTTTATCTCTCATAAATTAATTTTGAATCATCCAAAATTAAACTTATATAATAAGGTTTGATTAAAATATAAACTTTACATTATAATGTACTGATACACCGACTTCTTCCAATCGGTGTTAGGGCATTCTTACCAAAAAATGTGTACACTGCAGTTACTGAACTGTGTAGTTTTTTTTTGTGATTTGTACGTCAAGACGAAAAAAATAAGTGATTTGAACAGATTGTAGTCAGATATTATAATTATATTGTGCAAATTGGAAAGAATATTTCCACCTGCTTTTTTCAGCGTCATGGTACACCTTGCAGTTCACTTGCCATATGAGACTAAAGTTATTGGTCTGGTTTCTTACAGTTGGATTATCCCATTGAAAGAAGTCTTCACACATTAAAACAATATTTTCATAACAAAGCACGTCTTGAGGAGTCTATTGTAGAAGGATATCTTATGAACGAATCAAGTACTTTCTATTCACGCTATCTAGAGGGGATTGAGACCCAATTCACTAAAGATGATCGAAATGACTATAGCATTGAAGAGGATGAGGTCATTGGTGAGTATGAAGTACTCGTTCAGAAGGTACGACCATTGGAAGCGTCATGTTTACGAAGTATATCACAAGAAGAGAAACGACTCTTTCATTGGTACATCCTCAACAATGTAGATAAAATAGCCGAATACCGAAGGTACACATTTCTATACATATTTTAGGGTTTTATACCTCACCGACACACAAATTTGCAATTGTGTACGTTAGGAAACACCTACTTTGATACGTCATCGGGGTGAAAGTTTTTCTGAACTGTTTAAAAGACACCAATGAGCATTTGTCGATTGGTTCAAAGCTCAGATATTTTGAGTAAATGACTTCGAGTATTTCTACTTTATACATATTTTATACATATAAGTACTTTTATGCTATTTTACCTTTGTTAATTTTCTTGTATACACAAGATTCATTAACATTTTGGTCAAAACCGTAAGATTTGATCATAGTTTCAAATCTAATGTTCCAAGATCTAGATGCTTGTTTCAACCATAAATGGATCGATTCAACTTACAAACTCTTTACTTCTGACCTTGGGTTATGAACCCCTCGGGCAGAGACATAAAGATACTATCTTCAAGATTGTCATTCAGAAAAGTAGTCTTGACATCCATTTGTCATATTTCACAATCATAAAAGATGGCTATGAACAAGAGAATCCTTATAGACTTTAACATAGCAACATGGAAAAAAGTTTCCTCATAGTCAACCTCTTCCCCTTTGGGTATATCCTTTTGCTACAAGTCTAACTTTGAAGGTCTGTACCTTCCCAGCTAAATCTCTCTTTCTCTTATATATCCATTTGTACCCTATGGGTTTCACCCCTTCAAGTAGATCTACAAGATCCCACACTGAATTGAAGTACATAGACTTCATTTCAAGCTCCATTGCTTTGACCCATTGGTTCTTGTTTACATAATTCATTGCTTGTTTATAGGACAATGGATCTCCAACACCATCATGACAACCTAAGTTTAAGTTAAACCTAAGTAGCTGTTAGGTTGTGATACAATTCTCGCACTGCATCGAGGCATTCTCAGCAATTGAGAAGGATGAGACTGATCTAATGTGGTTGTTTCATCAACTCTTGATGAGGGACCAACTTCATCAACAACCCTTGTTAATTCATCAGCAACTTCACTTAATACTAATTTGCTTCGTGGTTTATGATCTCTCATGTGGTCTTCTTTCAAGAAAGTAGCATTTGTTGATACAAACACTCTATTTTCTTGTGAATCAAAGAATAGATCACTTCTCATTTCTTTAGGGTAAAGGACAAATTTTCATAACCTTGAACGAGGTTCCAACTTCTTGAAATTTGTCACTAACATGTGTGTTGACAACCCCAAATTCTGAAGTCACTTAAACTAGATTTACTTCCTCTCCATAACTCGAAAAGTATTTCAAAAATACTCTTTGAGGGAACATTGTTCAAGATATGAACTGTAGTCTCTACTGCATGCCCTCAAAATGAGCTAGGCAATTGAGTATAACTCATCATTAAATGAACCATGTCTAACAAGGTTCTATTTCTCCTTTCTGATACACCATTTTTTTTAGGTGTACCAGGTGTCGAGAGTTGGAATTGGATTTCACGTTCTATCATATAGTCCTGGAATCTCAATTCCATGTACTCACCACCTCGATCAAATCAAAGTATTTTAATCTTTTTACATAATAGATTTTCAACTTCAGCCTTATACTCCTTGAACTTTTCAAGAGCTTTAGACTTATTCCTCATTAAGTATAAATAACCACACCTTGAATAATCATCTATAAAAAAGATGAAGTATTCAAAATCTCCTCTAGCTTTTACATTTAGCAGACCACAGAGGTCTGAATGTATAAGTTCTAGGAGCTCTTTGGCTCTATAACCTTTTCCAATAAAAAGGTCTTTTAGGCATCTTTCATTCAAGACAAGATTCACATGGAGGTAATGAATCATCTTCTAACTTATTTAGGAGTCCATTCTTTACCAATCTCCCAATCTATTGAGGTTAATGTGATCTAATCTTAAATGCCAAAGATAGGTATTGTTGTTAGGAGAAATTCTTTGTCTTTTAATTTGAGTATTAGCAGTTTTAAACATCTCATGATTTAAAATTGTTTTTCATTCGTTAGGTTTTAATACATACAAGTTGTCTTCAAGCTTAGCTAAATAAATATGTACATCATTCTTACAAATGAACGCTTCTCTTAAAGAAAAGGTTACATTATCAATTCTTAGGGACACCAGATCCCTAGTGGGTTAGGTGTTTACATCTCATGTAGCCACATATCCCACTAAGTGTTAGTGGGATTATCCAACAAAATGTTTGATTTTTCCACTAACTTGGTCCAAGGGTAAAATGGTCATTTGACCTTTCAAGTCAAAAGTCAAACTTTGACTTTTCCAGTCAAAAGTCATTATTTTGACTTTTTACCATTTTGTCTATCTTGACTAATTTCGACTTTCCGAGCATGAATCTGTATTCATTTTTCAAAATTCAAATAACATTTGAATATAAGGTCGGTCAAAATTTGACTTTTCAAAGTTAAAAGTCAATGTTTTGACTTTTTACAACTTTGACCATTTCCATCAATTTTGAGCTTCCTAGTATGAATCCGTATTCATATTTATAGTATTTAAATCTTATTTAAACATAAATCTCTATTTCTAATCGAAGATAAATGGTTATATAACTATACTTGTCGATTTCTCTCTCTTCTTCCAATTCAATTTATTCTATCACACTGTTCTAAGTTTATTCCATACGAGCTAGCAGGGGAACCTAATGGACCTATAAATCATAGGCTCCAACAATTCAAGATTAACTAGTTGAAATTTTTAAGATCGAGTTAATCAATATTTATTAACTCACAGGTCATACACTAAAGTCCCGTAGTTGCACTCCCCTCGCTATAGATATATTTGTGTCCATTTGATAAAACCACGATCAGTAAGAAATTAATCCTTCACAAGTTGTTCGTAACCTTGACTAGGTTAAAATATCATTTTTCTCCCGAGACTACATCTTGCTCCTTAAGTCTCACTAATCACTATTGAACAATAGGTTTAAGGTCCAACCTATAAACTTAATCCCTCTCGGGCCACTGAGAGAGTGGGGTCCCTTGTTCAAGACATGGATTTAGTGCTTAAGAGAACAACCTATCTACTAACCCTAAAGCGGGTAGGAGTGAATTCCATCTTGCATCCTATGTCCTCAGCTATCCATCTGATCTTACCCCTAAAATGGGAAGCTCATTTGACCAACGCTGATGAGCTGCCCTCACCCATGCAAATCTAAGGATAATCTCGTGTGAACAGGAGTTCATAATTAGCTCAAGATTAAGATTAAGTTACCTAGGTCATCAATAATCAAGATAGTCAGTTTTAAATAGTAAACGGTGCTATAATGTAAAAGTGACTATTTCTTGGTTCGGTCTTATTTAAATACTTTACATAGGATGCCCCCACTTTCATTTATCTACATGAACGATTCAGGATCACCTCGTTTGTACTAGTTACAAAGTAGGCTGCATCCATAGTTTTTCTAAATAAGCCATTTAACCTTTATTCATATATTATAGATTATTTAGGCTATATACTCGAACTTGATCCATATTTATGTCTCCACATAAAGTTCAAGTTTACTAAAAAATAGTCTCGGGACTTAGTTTATTGGATTTCAATTATAATATTCAATTTCTCAATAGTGACTTTATTGAACAGAATATAATTACATACTACGAGTTTTAGGACAAAAAATTCCAACACATTATGATTTCAAATCTTGTAATTTTGACTAAAAAAATTTCATTTCTAATTTCGTCGGATTTGTAGGCATTTCAAGCTTTTAAATTTTTGTTTTCAGTTTTAGCTCTTTCTATATCAAGATTCATGGGAAATTACCAAAAATGACATTATGTTTAAGGTATAAAGAGTTTTGAGATGTATTTTTCAAAAAGATGATTTTTAGGACAAATAAGCTGATAAAAGTCTATATTAACCTTCTATTAAAAATCTATAAAAATAAACTTTATGTTGTTCTTCTCCTTTTCCTTCCCCTCACTTTCTCCTCTTGTGTGGCTTCTCAATAGGAAGAATCCTTTGGCTATGCACGAACTATGGGATGGAGTTGGTTACTTTGACACTGGTGACAATGGTTTGACGACTTGGTGCAACTACTTCATCCCTTTATTTTATCTCAGAAGAAAATTTCTAGGAATGAATAAGAACTAAGAAGCCATGTGAAAGAGAATGATGCCTAAGTACTCGGGCGAGGATGGCGCACCAAATCCAAAGTGATTAAAAGATATCTGTCAAGGAAAACTAGACAAGACCAAAAGGTATTGATTCCAGAGTTAGAAGAAAGTTTAATGGATGCACATTGATGACAAATATTGGTTACAACACCGATAAGAAGATGAATGAACAATTTAGATCCGTGAATGCCAGTTTTTTCATCATGCTTTGTAGTGAGATTTCGTTAATATATATCCTTTTTTTGGTTCAAGAGATTTTGGTATTTGATGATCTTCTAAATTTGTACAATCTGTCACTTAATACATTATAATTTTGACCTTGATTTATGGGATGTTTGAATTTTGAAGTTTAGTCTAAAAAAAAAAAACTCATGTGTTGGTTGGATCTTGAGTCATGTGAGTCTTTTGATGTATAACAATGATAGATTAAAATTTCCATTCACATGATGCAAATTGCTTTACCTAGAATAAGTGATATTGGTGTGTAAAAATAAATTAATTATTTTCTAATTTGAAGGTAATGATTTCCATAACGCAAATTTCACGATAATTTAACAATGACCTATATTTGAATTCTTGTTCGTTATATAGTGGAGTATGAAAAAAAAATAAAGTGAATTTATGTTTTAGTTATTTTTCTAATTTCACAAACATATCGCAAGCATCTTGTAGAAGACATATCGATGACCCCAATTTTCACAAACACGTGTATTATCTTGCACATATATCTCGCACATTCCAAACTTTTGTTATGCGTTCAAAAATCAAATTTCTAACTCTCTTAAGTCCTTTGGAGTCCTTTTACGAATGTTTAGGAAGCATTTTAGGTACATACATATTATCTCGCACATTTCAAACATCATCTCGCACATTCTAAAATTTTATTATCCATTCTAAAATCGAATTTATATCTCACCTAAGTCCTTTGGAGTGCTTTTACGCATGTTTAGAAAGCCTTTTAATTACATATGTATTATCTTGCACATATCTCACACACACCTCACACATTCCAAATTTCATCTCGCATATTCCAAAATTTTACTATGCTTTCCAAAATCGAATTTCTACCTCTCATAAGTTCTTTGGAGTGCTTTTATGCATGCTTAGGAAACCTTTTAAAAACATATGTATAATTATCTCACACATTCCAAACTTTTACTGTGCATTCCAAAATCGAATTCCAAACTCCTATAAGTCTTTGGAGTGCTTTTACGCATGTTTAGGAAACATTTTAGGTACATATGTATTATCTCACACACATCTTGCACACTCAAAACTTTTACAGTGCATTCCAAAATTGAATTTCTAACTCTCATAAGCATTTGGAGCGCTTTTACACATGTTTAGGAAGCCTTTTAAGTACATGTGTATTATCTTGCACACATCTCGCACATGTCTTGCATATTTCAAACTTTTACTATGCGTTCCAAAAATCGAATTTCTACCTTTCTTAAGTTTTTAGTTACAAATTTTTATCTCACAAGCAACAAAAAAATTAGTAAATAATACTTTAAAATACAATAAAAATCAATAAATATTTTACTGTAAAAGATGTATAGCAATTTTTCTTTTCTTAGTCTACTCATACCAAATTTTGGCAACCAAGATCAATTTACAAATTAGAATTTTTAATTAAAAAACCAAAAACTCAAAAAAAAAAAAAAAGAATAGGAATCAAAAGATAGTTTCTACACGAAGAACAATTTCCAAAAAAAACCAACAAAGAACAATTCACTACAATGGTTGGAGTTTGAAAAAAAAATTTAATTTGTAAGAAAAAATGATGCCCACTGCCATCCAAGTGTTCACCGTCTGATCATTCGATGGAAGAGCACTCTTCATAGTTGTTCTGAGTAGTCATGCATGAGGGATATATGTTGGAAAATTTTTAAAAATAGCAAATTTTACAAAACATTTACAACCTATAGCAAATTTTATCATTGATAGTCATTGATATGTTATAGTGATAGATAGAAGACTATCATTGATAGAATCCAAAAATTTTACTATAGCTTGTAAATATTTTAATTTATTTTTCTATTTTTAAAAATGCCTCATATATGTTTGTGTAAAATCACCATAACTCACCTAAAAAGAGTATATAATTAGTTTGGAGTTAAACAAAAGTTCACTATATTTTTTCCATACTTCACTATATAACGAACAAAAATTTGAACATAAGTTATCCTTAAATTATTATGAGATTTGTGATATGAAAATCAATACGTTTTCAAATTACAAGACAATCAACTTATTGTTGAATAAACTACATCAAATACCTCAACAACAACAATCAAATCAACCAACAAAAAACATTAAAAAGGCAGTAACATACACCCAAATCAGTTGTAATCAAAGGCAAAAAAGAAATCAAGAAAGTCATGACAGCAAATTTTTAAAGAATATCAACCTCAATTGGTTAAAAGAAAAATTAAGGGTTTTAATGGAAGCAAATTTTGCAAATCAAATGAAAACCAAGCAACCAATATTTATTTTCTGCTAAGTTTGCATAATTTTTCATTGAACAATTCATCAAATTTAGAAACAACTAAATGAGACAATCTAATTCTTAAAAAACTTTTTTTTCAATAATTTTTTTTAAGAAAAATCTAGTTATATGCAACGATGGAATGATCAAATGGAAAAAAAAATCTCACAAATTTTCAAACAAAATCTAGATCTAGACAACAAATGGAGCAAAAATCAATAAACAAGATTTTCACACCAACTAAAAATTTATCACCTCCCAAGAAGTTCAGTAACAAAAAGAAAGTTGTCTTACCACGTTGTTCAAACTCTCTCGTCACATTGCGTCACCTCTATCCGATTTCCTTCACCTTTCGTTTAAAGATGCTATGGCAGAATAAGAGAAATAGAGAGAAGATGACATAAAAGTAAGGAGGGGAAGAATGGGAAGCACGCTAAATGAGAAGGAAAGAATGGAAGCACACTAAATGAGAGGGAAACAATGAAAAACATGAAATTAAGTTTTTTTTTTTTTAATGAGGGTGGATATGATATTTCACATCAAATTTGTCCTAAAACTCTTTTTTTAAAAAAGAAATCTCAACAATCTCTAACACCCTAAAATGTGTACCATTTTTTACAATTTATCAAAATTTATTCCCATCTTATCAAATTGAAATATAATCAACCAAAAAAAAAATTAATGAGAACCTTTGTATCTTAAGAGAAATTAAACCATAATAATCATAATAACGACTTGATCGATTAATTAATTAAATATTTAAGTATTTTAAAAGTAGGGTAGTTTTTTTAAAAAAAAATTAAAAAACACAATAATCATAGAAAGAAATTAAAACGTAATAATCATAATTAGAAATTGAATATTAAATTTTTTAGGGACATTCTCAAATATAGTAAAATAAACTAAAATATTTACATATTATAAAATAAATTTGAATTTTATCAATGATAGAAACGGATAATCTTCTATCAGTGTCTATCAATGCCAACATTCAATATGTCTATTATTGATAAAATCGGAAATTTTACTGTATGTTGTATATATTTTATCAAATTTATTATTTTTGACAACTCTTTTTTTAATTATATATTGAATTAATTACGTTTTTAAGAAATCAAACCATAATAATCATAATAACGACTTGATTGATTAATTATTTAAATGTATAAGTTTTTTAGAATATGATATCCTTTTAAGCAATTAAATGTACGAAATTAAAGCATAATAATCATAATAAGAGCATAATAATCATAATAAGGGTTTAATTTTTCTAATTATATATTTTATTAATTATGTTTACTAAAGAAATATTTTTTAAAATAGTAAAATAACTTAAAATATTTACAAACTATAGCAAAATTTTTTAATTCTATATAACTATAAGCGATAAAATTTATTATAGATTGTAAATATTTAAAATTTACTATTTTTTAAAAAATTTCTTTATTAAAATTGTAATTTTATTTTTTTAAAAAAAGTCATGTACGTACACGACTTTATTAATTTGGGTTAAACTAGTCAAAATATGCTGACGTGTACCAAATACACTGACTTCTATACTTACCTCATTTCTATCCTTTCTTTCCCAATTACACTATTATTTTTTTTATATTTTTATTTTTTTATTTTATCATTACTTTCCAAAATCACCATTTCTGTGAAGGACAGCTGATGAAGTATGGGCATTTGCGTAAATAGGGGAACATGTGTGCGAATAATAACATTAGAACTGCTGGGAGCTTATCTTATTCTTCAATCGCAGAGCGCTCTTACAAATTTTGAAGATGATAAACCTTTCAAATGCTTCTTTACCTTCCACCCTTCCAATCCCTTCAAAATTTATTAATTCGACTTCCAAATCCTCCTTCAATGGCCTTCAAATCCGTTTCCCATTTTCGTTTCGCGTTCCTCCTAAAACT
>JBBPDI010070884.1:0-16795 GCA_037974545.1 Cucumis variabilis
TAAACCCTAACATAAACATATATATACATACATATACATAAACATAAACATAAATATATACATATAAACATGAACATGTATACATACATACATATACATAAACATAAATATATACATATAAACATAAACATGTATACATACATACATACATAAACATATACTAACATACACATATACACATATAATTTTATACACGTACAGCTAAACATATATATTTACATATACATACATAAAAACACATAAATGTTGAAAAAAACAAGAAAAACGACCTTAAAATAATGGTCGGAACGGCGGCACGGTCAAATATCCTCCTCTCTCTCAATTTACTCGCGGCACGAATGAACATCACCGAATGAATTTGGGTTATATAGGCAGAAATTTCTGCAACGTACTAGAAAACATCGCGGAAAAGGATTATCCCCGACGCCACATCGCAATATATCCTAAAAAATTGCAACGTCGCATCGCAAGACGTAGGTATTTTGCGACGTTGCACTAATTCACATCACGGAAAGCTAGCACGGATATCCACCTGTCACCTTTCTTTGACGTTGGCGGCGCCAAGTCAAGGAAAGTCTGATCATTGGAAATTCGTGCCAGCTTTTTGCGACATCACGTCGCGGAAGGTTTATCATACGAATTTAAATCTTCAGGTTTTTGCGACATAATTTCACGCAACGTCGTAAATTTTTGATTATCCACAACGTGGGGCCTCGTGACGTCGCGGAAGGTTTACCATACAAATTTAAATCTTTAGGTTTTTGCGATTTAATTTCACGCAACATCGCAAATTTTGGATTATCCGAGGGCCTCGTGATGTTGCAGAAGGTTTACCATACGACTTTAAATCTTCAGGTTTTTGCGACGTGTTTCATGCCACATCGCGAATTATGCATTTACCGTGATGTGGGGCCTCTTGATGTCGTAGAAATAGACCATAATATTTAATTAATTAAATAAAACGCGACGTGTCCAGGCTCTGCATTGCAGACCATCCTGTACGGCGACGTACCACTCAAAACGTCGCTAAAGGGTAGTTTACACCGACTTTGTTTAAATCAATGTCCTTTTATGCGTCGGAAAAGTCCATTTTCTTGTAGTGGTAGTTGTGAGAAAGGCATGTAAGAATGAACTAGCATGTATTAAGAAATGGGGTGAAGGAATGTCTAGTTCTACCAGGTAAATAAGGTAAATGAAAGCCTTGATGCGACATGACTTACTTAACTAGCTTATAATTAAAGTGATCTTCTCTCAAAGTCTTTAAACGTTTTCACTTAGTCTGCTTTCGAGATCTAAATAACTAAGTCTAGCTAAACAAGGTATATCTAGAATAGTTTATTTATAAGAGTTCTAGAACTTCGCGTTTAAGGGCGACAACCTCTTAGCCCCTAATACGTACCCACACTTGTTTTCCTGTAAGGACATAAATCCTGGAAGTTATCTTACGAAAGTGGAGTTTGTCTCCAAACTCATCCTTGTGTGCGTTAACTATATTCTTGCTACTTGCCCTCTTGAGTAGTTGACGATATACACTGGCCAAGTGATGAAAAATTCTCAGTTAATGCGATAAGAATTATAAGGAAAACTTCATATATAGAATCTATCAAAGATCCTAAACTACAAATAACACAAGGACAAATGAACAGTAAAGACATGGATGGATTGAAAAGGTGTAAATATACATTGTATCAAAAAATGTAATCCTTCTGCCATACAATATGAACAAATACAATATAAAGAAATACAAAAATAGATAGAATAGAGATGACATTACAAGTTAGAGGGAGATGGGGATGAGATCTTCTCTCAGACTACATGCTTTCACTCTACAAACTAAAAGGAGATCAAGATGAAGGAGTGCTTTACAAACGATGGTAAGGCTACTCCTTGCCACCAACTCTTAGAGGTACGAATGGCGATCCATTCAGACATCGCTCTCCTCTTGGTAAGGATGGAGTTTCATTTTTATAGATAGATTTAGGTAGAAAATCTAATCTTCTAAGCATGTAAGAGTCGAAAGTTGTCTCTGTTGTCAAGTCACATCAACTTCATCTACCACTTTTGTGTTCTAGAAAATCTCTTCTCGCGTTCAGATGATCTTCTCATTTAGTCTTCGCATGAGTTTCTCTGTGATTCACTAACTTATTCTTTGTTTTTTAGCCTGCGTTAAGACACTAAAAAAAGGGTGAAACAAGCATTAATGCTTAAGTAAAGTGTGTTTCTAAATATTTATGCATTTATAATATAAGTGACATGTTTTGATACATTTTCTATGCATTTTGGTCCCATTATTCTACTTTAAAGATCATAATAACTTGTATTTCTACAAGTTATCAACTACCACTAATGTTGATCGAGTATTCTTCTGACATAATATCAGGTTGTGGGAACCGAACAGTGGAGAATATAGAAAAAGTGATGGAAATAGGAGAGAACTTTTTGTTGAGTTTCTTGAGAATCAAAAAAATTTTGTTTATTTTGTAATTTCAAATTACAAAACTAAAATTCCCAAAACAACTAAAAAAAGTCTTTTTCATATTTGTAACTCACCCTCCTTTATAAGTAAACTACATACAAGAATGCATGCAAAGAACTTATCATTTTCAACATTTGGCATACCAACAATTAGGTCTCTCATATGCTGAAGCCACTTGTAAAGCACATGCAATGAGCTTGCCAAATCTCAACAACTTAGTCTAAGGACAATGTGGTAATTTGACATTTAAATCAAAGTCAAACTTTGACTTTTTCAAGCAAAAGTTAAAATTTTGACTTTTTACCATTTTGTCAATCTTGATTAATTTTGACCCTCGAGCATGAATCCAAATTCATTTTTCCAAAATTCAAATCACATTTTATGTATAAAGTTGATCGAAGTGTGGCTTTTCAAAGTCAATTTCGAGCTTCTGAATATGAATTCGTATTCATATTTTTAATATGTAAAAGACACTTCAACATAAAGCTCTATTTTAATCTTATAACTGACGCATACATATATTTGTCAGTTTCTCTCTTTTTACTTAATTCGAACAATTTGAATTATTTCAAGAAAAAGTTCTAAGATAATTCCTTATGAAGAAGTAGGGAAACCTAATGAACCTATAGATCATAGGATCCAACGATCCAAGATTAAATGGCTAAACTCTTTAGACTAAGCCAATCAACATTCATTAACTAACGGGCCATTCCCTTACTTCTCATAGTTGCACTCCTCTTACTTTAGATATACTTGTGCCCTTGTGATATAACCATTCTAAGTAAGTTAATTCTTCACAGGTTGTTCATAATCTTGACTGGGTTAAAGCAACATTTTACCCCCAATTGATTTTAGGTCTAACCTATAAACGGAATCCCTCTCGGGCTAATGAGAGGATGGGGCCCCTTGTTCAAGACATGGATTCAGTCCTTAAGGGAACAACCTACTACTAACTCTAAAACGGGTAGGAGTGAATTATGTCTTGCACTCTATGTCCCCAACTATCCACCTAGTCTTATTCCTGAAATGGAAGGCTTATTAGGCCAGTGCTAATGAGCTGCCCTCACTTATGCAGATCTAAGGATAATCTCGTGTGAACAGAAGTTCATAATTAGCTCAAGATTAAGATTAAGTTACATATAGGATATCTTTAAACGAAATAATCAGTTTTATTAAAGTCAACGGTGTTACAACTTAAAAGTGACAATTTCATGGTTCTAGCCTTACGTAAACTCTTTACATAGGATTTCTCCACTTCCATGTCTCTACTTGAACGATTCAGGATCACATTGTTTATACTGACTAAAAAGCGAACCACGTCCACAGTGTTCCCACAATAAGGCGCACAACCTTATTCGTATACTATAGACCTTTTTATTCTATATAATCGAACATAATCCATATTTATGTCTCTACATAAAGTTTAAATTTACTCAAAATTAGCCTTGAGACCTTAGATAATTGGCTTTAAATTAGAGTATCAATAACGACTTTATTGAATAGAATATGATTTCAAACTACAAGTTTTTCAACATTTTTAGAAAAAATAGTGTAAGTTATTAAAAAAGATTGATTAGAAAATATTATGAAATCATAGATTAAAGTTTAAACGATTCAAAACATAAAAAGTTATAAATATTAAAGTAAAATTTTCTAAATGATTTTTAAAAGGAGTTTTATGAAATATTTCAAAATTACTTACAGAAATTTAAATTAAAATGTTTTTCAAACTATAAGAAATTTTAAATAGAGAAATCAAATAAGGGCTTTTACACAATATAATAAGCAAAATCAAAGGTGCAACATAACAAATTAATTAAATAAAATAGAAGATTCTTACCAAAAAAAAAGTATTGGGGATCGATCTTGGACTCCCAAATAATCGACCTCTCACTTAAAGAATCTAGAAATCACGAACTCCTAGATATTTCTAAATTCCATCATCAGAATTTTTTAAGGAAAAACTAGGCAAAAATGATAAAAAAAATCAAATCAAATCAAATCAAATTACCCACTTGTGAACTACAATATAACAATGATATATTGAAATAACATCATAGTAGATTGCAAAAAAGAATAAGAAAAGCCAATATACGTGCAAATTATATTTGCATGACAATTTGACACTTATCACTACAACAAAACGAAGATCTCCTGATACCAAAATGCGTCGGCATAGATACCTAAAGGTGTCCAAAAAAGGTCTCCCAATGTATGTAGCATCATCGGGACGAAAGTCGGTAGTACTACGTCAGGGGACCAATTCCCAACGCACAAGTGGACGGCGTCGAGACTCCCTTTCTCTCAATGCTTCTATTATTAACAGATATAAGACATCGAAAAAAGGCACTGCCGACGTCCCATCCTGTAACGACCCAACGTTTGGAAATATACTGTGGTTATTACTTTAATAGAAAAACACTTCTTTTAAACATGACAGTTTATAAAATCCATTAAAGTCAAATAACATCAAAGAAATCTTTATTTGGGCCCTATTTCAAACAACCAAAATTTTAGAAGTACAGTTTGTAAAACAATAGTTCGTGAACTCTGTTAAATCACAAAAAAAATTCTAAACTGTCTCATGTCCTAAGGAAAACAACAAAACATAGGCGAAAGCATTTTGAACGACATTCCCTATGGCAGTCACGTCTCCTTCTTGCCACTCACCGGTCTGCCTCCTTTGTTATCTTTGCCTGAAAAATATAAACATAAAAGGGTGAGTACAAACTCAGTAAGAGACCCACTACTCATCCCGTTATGAGAAAAAATAAGTTATTAGCTTCTTGCACAGTCATAGTCTCGTGATCCTACACAGTCACAGTCTCGTGATCCCGTAGGATACACATATCAATCTAATGTCCTGAAGGAAGCATAAATCAGTCTAGTGTTCTGCAAAAACACATATCAGTCAAATAATCCCGCAGGATACAAAAAGGTGGTGATCCCATAGGACACCTGCAAGGTAACTACACAATAGGATAACTAATAATTTTTCCCCCCAGTCCATTCTTTCATCCAAACAGTCATTCACAATTCATTCTCATAACCTCATTGCATAAACTCTTTACTTAACCCCTAACAGTCATCTTACTCTAGTTCAGCCCAAAGCCAGTTAAAGACATATCGATACATCGGTCAATTAACTAAGTAACCATAATGCTCCCCCTCAGTCAATAAGAGCACAACCACACCATCTCCTCAGTTCAAAAGAATACGGCCAAAACAAAATATCATACATCAGTCAAAACAAGAATCCACCTTTCAAACCTACCCCCTATAAGAATAAACATCAAGTTTCATTCATTCATCATTCTTATGTATATATATACAAATCCAGTCAGATACAACAATACACTCAAGTACCAAGTCCACATCTGTCCATACATAGATATATATTTTCTCAGTCAAACACAACATACAATAAACAATAAGTCTACATTCAAAAGTGTATATCACAACCATCATCCTCCCTCAGTTGAGATATAACAACACAGTCCATCACATTCAAGACTATAGGTGAGTCTAGTAGAAAGCCTCTTACCTCAGATTATCCAAGCTATCAAATCAAACAATTCCAAAAGTCTAATCCTAAACATAAATAACATCAATCAATATCTTTCTAAAAGATTTTATTCATTCAATTTACCTACTACGAAAGTTCTACAACTTACCCAATGTTAACGAATCGAGTTCCAATCAAAACTAATAGTTCTTGTGGACCTAAAGACAATTAAGCGTTACCCATAATACCTATGATTGAACAACAAATCAACCATCAATTGAACCATAAAACTTGGATATTTTCTTGAAACAACTACAACCCAACCTCACATTTTTCATCAATAAAAATTCAACCAATCACGGTAAAAAAAATAAAGGCAGTAGCTATCGAACCTAACAAAAAAGAGTGTGCAAAATGGATCCGACAGTCTACTTGGATGAGGAACTCAACTTCATTCGCGGCTAAGAGATGGAGTTGTGCAGCAAGGGCAATGGTCGTAACTAGAACTAAGCCGAAAAGCAGCTGAAAGCTGCTGCGGCATGGGATGGTTCAAGGATAGAGCAGACGACGGCAGCGTGACAGAACAGAAATGTCCGACGAGGACGTGTGAAGCCAAGAGGTTACGCACGGTGGATCTACCGGTGAACGAAAAAGAAAGAAAACGATTGGAGAAGGGGTGGCACGCTACGTTGACAACTGGCGTACTGGGATAAATAGCGACTGAGGCTTCGTCGTGGCCGACAGACAGAAATAGAAGAGGAAGGGAATTGGTCGACTAGGATAGGAAGACGAAGAAGAAGATCGGGGGGTGTGCGCGTGTGAGAGAGAGAGAATGGGAATCCTTGTTTCTTTTTTTTTTATATCCTTAATTAATAATGATAATAATTAATAATAAAAATAACATATTATTATTATTATTTCCCAAACATTTTCCCTTTCACTTCTCTTCTTTTTTCCATAAATTAAAATGTTCTCTTCCAAGCTAAAAGAGATAAATTGCACCCAACAACATATAAAATCCTAAAATAAAGTAATTTGATTAAAATCAATTACCTTAGTGCTCGGGGTGTTACACATCCAAACATTGAGACAAAGGCACTGCCAACGTCCCATTTAAATTGAGAAATTGAGCTTCCCACCGTGTTACTCAATATGTCGGGGGACGGGCATCATTCTTGATGCTTTACATGCATCAGGAGATTTTTTTAATATATTTTTTTCAATTATTATATTGATTTTTTTAATCAAGCGGTACTCTTTTTGGTTTTTATTCGGTTTAAATTAAATAAAATAATAATAAATAAGGAATAAATAATTATATAAATTACCAAATCAAAATTTATATTAGAAATTAAATGTTAAAGTGTCAAACAATTACAAATGTTGTAAAGAAATTACATTAAAAAGAAAAAGAAAAAATATATATTGATCTTTTAATGGCCACGAACGCCATATTCCCACAAGTCCTCACCTACAATGTCATAAAAATAAATTTAGATATATATAACCGACAATAAATTAAACAACTTAAAAGTTGAAAAATACGTGACGTAAGTCTTTAAAGGTCATCTTTGTGCTCGACTCATTTTCTCGATTATCTTCTTCATTTCTTGCATTTATTGAGCATTTTCTTGCATTTGTTGGGCGTGCATCTTTGACGTTCTTCTTTCTTCTTTAATCGAGTGTTTAGCTTCTTCAAACTCCCTTCTTTGTTTCTCAATTTGAGATTATGAACACTCAAGGCTAACATGAGATTGAAGAACTGCTACCACTCTTCCAAAACTTGGGCTTGGGGCCCCAACCAAGATCATTTGAGTAGCTCGATCTTCTACCCAAAACGATCTTTCCTATCTCGTCTTTGGAGAGTGGTTAAGAACCCTCTAGGATAGGCTGAGACTGAAGTTCCAACATTTTGATTCTCCAACAAAACTTTTAATTAAGTTATGAACTCATAAATAAAAGTAGAAAATAAAACAAAAGGTTTTCATAAACTTACATGTGCAACCACGGCCGCCTGCAAAATGAATTGGCCACTCCGAGCATGTGTTTCTCTAAAAAATTCTACATGGTCTACTAGCTAACCTCGTTGTTCAAAGAGCTCGTGATGTCGTTGTTGAAACGATTTGGACTCGCTACTATGTTGTAAGGATATTTCTATCTAAAAGCCTTATTGGTCCTTGATTGCTCTTACATGAAGTAATGAAACATTACAATATGTAAATCTCACCTGAAATGTTTGACTCAAATAATAATTACATTGGAAGTGTCGATCTTTCAGACGATTGACCAATTTGTGCAATGGGTTGGCACGTGCCTGTTTAGGATTGTTGTACTTTTTGAAATGTCTATGACAGTCACTCCTGAACTTCTTGAAAGATGTGAGCATTTGATGTTCAACAAATCTAGTAAGTCCTTCATCTGTAAAACCAAGCATGAAATAGTGCTACAAAGTAAATAACATACATATTAGCTAGGTTTATACTTATATACGTTTAAAATAAATGCAAATTAGTTACTAAAGTTACCTGTAAAGCACCCTTGACCACCTTCATGTTTTCTGGTGAAACATCAACCCACTTAAGGCAGCATAATGAAAATGTATTTCTCATACACACACCAATGGTGTTGCTGAATCAAACAGCATATAGAGAGATTGGCTTCTCCGCTCATGAGGCAATGGTAATCGGAATCTTGCCATGCTTATGGACGTACCTCTTCAACTCCATATTTTAGGAGTGTTGACATCTCCTAAAAGTCAGAGAGGGTTAAGGCTCATTTAATTAATAAAAAAAATACTATCATAAACAAAACTACTATGTATGTTCGCAATTATCATCAAAGTAACAGGATTAACCTAAAGTATCAACCACTAAGGATGACCCTCTACGTTATTAAACGTGTCGTCCAAGTTAAGAAACAGAACAATTGTCTCCTCAAAATTACTGAAGAACGATGACATAGTACTTGTGGACATAAAAACTAAAATTAATTAAACAAATGAGAATATCTCAATCTGAAAATATATATAAAAAAAATGTGGATATGTGATTCATCGTCTCTTGATCCGCCTTGATGTGATAATTGTTTATCATCACCGTTTATGAAGTTTTCAACAACATTATACACAACAGGTATTTCCACCACTGTAGGATCAACTTCAGCTCTACACAGAGTGTCATCCTCAATGTGTTCATCTACATGATATCCAACAACGATTTCCAATAAGTTCATTTGCTCCTTCTCAACATCATCCACTTCAGGCAAGTCTCATATACGTTCCTTTTTTACCAATTGAACAACTTTCGAATTGGTACCATTTTTGAGTCCTCAAGGTAAAATACTTTATCTACCTTGCTCGCGAGAATGATCGGTTCCTCGACAAACCAAAAATAGGACGTATTGATTAATTTGTAGTCTAATTCCACGTGTGTGCTACAACTTTTATTGTTGTCGATGTCAAACCACCTACACTTAAATAGCCAAACACGTCATCCTATTGGATATTAAACGTCCAACACTTCATCTAAAACGCCATAGAAATTGTCGTTGGCAGTTCCACTGCTACTATTTTCATTGATTACCATGACTCAACTGTTTTGTGTAACGCAGCAGAAATCATGCTCTACCATGTAAAATCGTACTTCACCGATAATGCATCTACTATAAGATCGAACATCAAGTGAAGGTCCCATCACAAGTGAGAAAAAATCATGAGAAAGGTTTTCTCTCTCACGCATTTCTAGAACCTAAAATTCATAAAGGTTTTCTCTCTCACGCATTTCTAGAACCTAAAATTCATGTGTAAACGAGTACATATAAATTCTCAAATAATATATACCGATTATCAAATTCATGAATCCTATAATCCTAAGCTCCAAACCAATCAGGAAATGTTTGTTGACGTCTTTCATACAATTCAGAAGTGATTTGAGCCATACAACGTATCAACCTTAAGCATTTTCTAAAGTTGATAATTATGCGTTTGTGTGACAATAATAACAAATAATTAAAATAGATAGGTAAGTCGAAGGTTAGAAATGCGTACTTGCGATACTTCTCTATTTCATCTACAGTGTTAAGGATGTACCAATGTGTGAGGCGTTTCTCTTCCTGTGATCTTACTTTCTTCATGTGTTCAAGGTTCATAAACTTGATGCCCCATATGGTCGTACTTTCTGCACCAACACTTTGAACTTACCAGTTACCTCGTCATCCAGAATGCTATAATCATTTTGTTCATCTCTAGTGAATCGAGTCTTAATTCCACTTAGATATCTCGAACAAAAAGTCTTTGATTCATTCATCACATATGCTTCTAAATGGACCCCTCAAGACGTGCTTTGTTCCAAACAAACTGTTTTATTGTGTGTAAATTCTTTCAATGGGATATATCCAACTGTAAGAGATTGAACTAGTAACTTTAGTTTCATATGGTATGATAGCTGTAAGGTGTACCATTACGTTGAAGTAGCCAAGTAAGAATATTCTTTCCAATTTGCAAAGTATGATTATGACATCTGATTGCAATCAGTCCAATTCTTATCATTCTTGTGCACAAGTCACGAAAAAAACTACACAATTCTGTAACAGCAGTGTACACATCTTTTAGTAAATAGGCTCGAACACCAATAGGGAAGTCAATGTAGCAAAATATGACAGTCGTGTGTTTTAAGACTTGATATTTTTCCGTCTTTGTCATTCATACATCGTGAAATATAAGAAACGAATCCATCGGGAAACTTAACTAATTTCAGGTACTTGCAAAACTTAACTTGCATGTGGCTTCACTAATCTATTATCAATTTCTATCAAGTGTAAATCTTTTCTTATTTTCAAACATTATAGGTCCAACCGAGCATGTGTGGTATCTTTGGTTTTCCTTCAATAGTCAACAATGTATCAACCAAGTTGTCATAAACATTCTTTTTAATATGCATTACATCAAGCTTATGGCATAATAGTAGTTTGGACTAGTAAGGAAGTACGAAAAATATACTTCTCTTAGTCCATTGACAGCTCACTTTCTTTCCTTACCTTTCAGTGAGGGGTGTTCACTCATAACTGAAAACTCCAACAAATCTAATTGTTCTACGATTTCATACCCATTCATTACCCTTGGAGAAGCATTATGCTCTACCTTTCCATCGTGTAGATTACTTCTACGCCAAACGTGGTTCTCTAGAAGATAGAGTAGATGTTCCATGAAAGATATTTTTCATGCATATGGAACATGCCTAAGACCCTTTTGTACTCCACTCAAGTCACCATACGCCAGAAAGTTATTAATTATCCATAACAAGGTTTCATACAACTGAAAGAACTGATTGGTAAAAGAATCATACGTACACATACCAAAAGTCCATAACTCTTTCAGGTCCTCGATCAATGATTGGAGGTAAACATCATTTTCTCTACCAGGAGATCTTAGATCGAGTATGAGCAATAACATGAAGAAGTTTAACTCTTTTATGCATTTTTAAAGTAGCAAATTGAGAACCTTGAAATTTCTTCAACATTTGAATTTGCTAAGATTAGTCAAGTACAAGAGAATGAAATTTATGGAAAAAGAAGTTAAAAATATTTGAAATTTTAAGTTTAGGTTTGAGAATAAGAGAAAAGTTGAGAAATTTTGGCTAAGTGTCAAAAATTTGGTTTTTGGATGTTTGGAGGTTATGTGGGTGAAAAAGGAAAGCAAGGTAACCTCCAAAAGGGTGTCATTGGACAACAAAGAGAGGCTTTACGTGATGCTTGAGTGTTTGATGACTAAGCAAGGAAGAAAATGAGGTGGCTAGGCGTTAAGGCTTGTCTTTGGGCAACCAAGGACCATGTGAGGAAGGCCTTGAGAGGTTAGAGACATGGCCACGTGAAGAAGGGTTGTAGGTAAGGAAGGTTGATGGCACTCGAGGAACGCTTAGCAGTAAGTGCTTAGAGGTTATTTGGTCGAAGGAAGGTATCTAACAGGTGGTGTCCCAATTTGGAGTTTTTGTAGATTCACAGGCGTCAAACTACGTAAGTTTTTCTTTCTCTAATCTATAATTAGAAAGCATGCTTAGCCTTTAAGTTATAATAAGAAAATTAGTTTCTGTATTATTTTGCCAATGTATTGGTATTTTGGGATTCCCAAATTAGGTTCAGGAATGGTTCTGTAAAATTTTTCATTGCCATGGACTTTTATCCCCTTCAATTGGTATCAGAGTCATCTCAGTTTTTAATTGGAAATGTTAAAATTTGCATTGGTTAGGTGGGTTCTTTGCACTATGAATGTGGATTGCAATTGGATGCTTTTTGTAAAATTTAACCATGCATTTACAATTGTTTTTTATATGATCATTTAAAGGCCCCTGCATTTTTTGGCAATTTTAATTGTAAATATTGTAATTTAGAATCCAATTTTGGATTTGTGGTGTTTTCTTAAAAACACAGTACAAAATTCGTCCAAAACGAACCACTCAAAGGCCTCCAATTGAAGGAATTACGCAACTGCACGAAAATTAAAAAGAAAAACATTCACACATGTCTTGAACTAGTGCTGACATCAGCAACACAGATGGCGTAGACGGCTAGACTCTACTTGACCTGGTCGGCTGGTGACTCAGGTGCAGTTAGACTTGGTTCGCGCGCGATCAACTTGGTTAAACTCAGTTTCCCTCTGGTTTGCTCGTTTTAGTGGAGTGTACACACAGTTAACGAATATTGATTAATGTGGTTAATGAGTTTAGCCCATTAATCTTATATCGTTATAGCTTCTAATTTGTAGGTCTATTAAAATTAATGTGAATTGGATTCATATTAAAATTATTGGTTAAGTGAGAAGTTTATATTTGAATATGATTCAAATTTAATTTAAGTTAAATATAAGATATCTAATTTAGCTATTAATTAATGAGGAATTTTCAAAAATAGCAAATTTTACAAAATATTTACAACCTATAGAAAATTTTATAACTAATAGTCATTGATATATAATAGTGATATAAGACCATCAGTGATAGAATCCAAAATTTTGCTATACTTTGTATATATTTTAATTTATTTTGTTATTTTTAAAAATGTTTCATAATTGTTTGGAGAATTTATTAAGGGACATTTTTAAAAATAGCAAAATAAACTAAAATATTTATAAGTTATAGCCAAATTTTGAATTCTATCACTGATAGTCTTCTATCACTACAACATATCAATGACTATCAATGATAGAATTTGCTATAGGTTGTAAATATTTGTAAAATCTACTATTTTAAAAAAAATCCATTAATTAATAGGTTTTTTAATTTGATTTAACTAAATTAATTTAAAACTATAAGAGAGATATTCATTAAATGTGATTTAAATGAAATATTAATTAAATATGATTTAATTGATTAATTGATTAATTAATTAGAAAATTTGAAATTTTTATTAATTTAATATTTTTAAATTAACAGAATCTCATGATTCTCTTCTACTTCGAGTTATAAATAGAAAAATTTACATAAATAGAAAAAATGAAAAGTATTTACATCCTATAGCAAAAAAAACATGGATACTTTGGGCTTGAGTTAAAACTTTGGATATCCATTTTGGGTTTGGATTAAAAATTTGTTATAGGCCATAAATAGTTTGTCAATTCTTCTATTTTTAAAAATTTTTCATATAAATATGCAGAAGAAAAACAGTTTTTCTTAATGAAACCTATACTTTTTCTCTCTGCAAAAATAGTCTTTCTAAACATTTTTCCCATTCCAATTGATCTCCACGTAACAATCTCATCCCAGAGGATAGGAAGGTCTCTGACGGGTGGTGTCCCAATTTGGAGTTTTTGTAGATTCACAAGCGTCAAACTACGTAAGTTTTTCTTTCTCTATTCTATAATTAGAAAGCTTGCTTAGCCTTTAAGTTATAATGAAAAAATTAGTTTTTGTATTATTTTGTCAATGTATTGGTATTTTGGGATTTTCAAATTAAATTGAGAAATGGTTCTTAAAATCTTCAGCTACAATGGGCTTTTATCCTTTTAATTATGCCTTAAAGAAGGAAGGTTAGCTACCCATCAACTCTTCCGTCTTTGAATGAAGGGGTAAATACTACATGTGCCTATGGAGGATTGTCTTTGAAAAGCTATACAAATGTTTCAAGTTTCATGTTAAATATGACTGTTTACTTATACATGAATTTAAGCTTTAGTTTTATACTAAATATTTACGAAAACCAGTTTATAAAATCGTTGCTCACTAAGTCTTTCAATTTACCCTTTCAAAATATTTTTTCACTTTCTAGGTACAGATTGTGGAACTCTGCGTGCCAAACATATTGCTATTAGGCCGATTTAGTTTTCGTGCAAGGATAATGTTTTGTTTGAAATTGTTTTATAATTGTTCAAATAATTTCATATGGGCTACACTATTGTTTTAAAGTATTTCAAGTTAAAAGACCTCCGTTGTTGACTATTCATGTCTTTAAGTCATGTGTCAATTGAGGTTGTTCAGAAGGCAAATGGCTTTAGCTGACATCACGTCGCGTCTCGAGCCAAGCAAGTAGGTGCCTGGGACGGGGTGTGACATAAATTCTAAGGCATTAACATCACATGCCATATATTGTACGAAGTACTCAGATTTCCAAACGAATCAAACTCATCTGAAGTTAATCCCAAACAAACATTCCATGAATCCGAAATGAAATCAAAAAATTAACAATCAAAATACTTCCATTCATCTGCATCAGCTGGATGTCTCAACACATCATCTGTTTCAACTCGTTTATCCGTATGTCATCTCATGTTTGACGAGCCTTTTTGCGATACGAACAAGCGTCATAATCACCGTAAAACAAAAAGTAGCGTAATACCTTATACAAAAAAATCTCCCTTTGTAGTGACTAACCTTATGCCGAGAATCAACAAGCGTCATAAACGCAATCATTTTTACTTTCACTCTCCCATTTTCTTATCTCACCACTTCATTTAAGTCTAAAGTAATTATGTGTAAATAATATAAAGGGTAGTTAATGCTAGAGAATTAGGATGTTTTTGCATTGTTTATCCTTGTTCAGTGTGGCTGTTAATGTCGTATCTTATTTGAGAGAAAAGACAAAGTGTTAACTATTGTCACTTGACGCATGATGACTAAGATTTAGCTAAACAAGCAGCAAAAGAATTATAGCAATGCAATCTTACCACCAAACTTATCCTTAGCATACATATCAGAAATGTGAGTGTGTTCTACGAAGGCATCGAGAGATTGGTCGCCTTAATTTAGGATTGGTTGCTTATGATTAAGTCATAAAGATTAGGTACAAATAATCTCTTGAATCTAAGTATTTGGATCCCTAAAGGTGAGTAAGTATGGTGAAAGCACCAAGAGGATACTTGCCTTAAATATAAAATTAATAAATGCTTTGTATGGCCCCGATGCATCAAATATTCTTGCTTTACAAGTAATTAGTTAAATATTCTTGCATCCCATCGCCTAATACCTCAGTTCACATTCCATTTCATTCCATTGCCATCCCCATCTTGTTGCTCCCTCATGCTTAATTAGTGTAAATACATAGAATAAAAATATACTATGTGCATATCATTATACTGTGTATAGATACTGCATGAGGTTAGAACACACGATTGATCCTTTAAGATCACCAATTCCCTGTATTCGACCCTAGCTTACCCAAGAAAACTCTCTTCACTTACAATTGGGCAAGAGAAAGAAAAAACTTGTACTAAAATGTTGATTAGTTAATGAAGTTAGCAACGCATAAGTAGGATTATGCCCCTCTTATCGCATGACCTTAGCCTAGCCGCCGACTCTAGTTGCATAATTAAAGCCTAACATGACACATTCATGAATTAACATTGTAACCACACAATGTAGCAAACACTTTACAGCAAAGGTTCTTGAATGAAAAAGATCTTAAACAAGAAGAAAAAGGATCAATGGTCGAGTTATCTCTTTCTTACACAAAACCTTTATTTTTTTTTATTTGATGAGGTTGGACTCCACTGCCCCATTCACCGAAGTCCCCATTGAGATGGAGAGTTATCAAACGGATTTGATCCAAGGATCCGTCCTCCGTATGAGTTTTATTCCTTTTAGTAGGTTCTTTACTAGGAGTCTGTAGAAGGAGATTCCTTGTCTTAGGTTCAGACGAAGGAGTCTTCCTGGCTTCTTATCTAACTTTTAAGTTTCCTTTCTATGAGTGCATTGTATCTAAAATTTGAATTTTACATGTTAAAAGTAGAATTATATTAAATAAATTTAAAAGCATTTAAAAATACAATATATCATTTTTTTAATATAATATGTATTATGCAATGTATTATAAATTTTATAATAATACAAAATAAGAATTATATATTATTTTATGTTATATTATACATTTAGTCCCTATAGTTTTAAAATGACTGAATTTAGAGTATATAGTTTATAACTAGAATTTAATCATTTTGATTTGATAAAATCATAGAAAACGGTTTCACTCGTAGGAACTATTTATGAAGGTTTCAAAATAATAAAAACTATATATGAGGTTTTATCAAACTATAAACTAAACTCTAACTATGGATTATATTCATAAATAAATTAATAATAGTTTATTGTCAACTAATCTTAGAAGACAGAGTCTAGTTTTATGATTTCTAAATATATAGTATAAAACACACTTAAACTAAAAAAAAAAAAAAATAGAATCTAACTTTTGAATTTACCACCAAACACATGGTTTTGCATCTCTTGTTTTCAATTGTATGTTTTTAGGTTTTGCATCTAATTATTCAAAAAGTATAGCTATTAAAAGGTACAACAATCTTAAAGAAAGCATAAGTCTATTCCTATGCACAAAAT
>JBBPDI010070893.1:0-16793 GCA_037974545.1 Cucumis variabilis
TTCAAAAGTATCAATCACAACCATCATCTTTTCTCAGTTCAGATAAAACAACACAATCCATCACATTCAAGGCTATAGCTGAGTCTAGTAGAAAGCCCCTTACCTTAACGTTACCAAAGTCCCTTAATCGACTTTAAGTCCAACGACACAAACCTACACACATAGCAACAACAATTTCAGTACTTTTCCAAATCTGTTTCCTTATTCAATTCATTCAATCGCGATATCCATGAACATACCCAAGTAGATGGAGAATTAAACTCCAATCAACCCGTCGAAACTTATTGCAAAACTCACGAATTCTATCATCCACGCCAATAACGCCTTCAAAATCTATCATTTGAATCAACAACCATCAAAATTTATCAAAATCTTATAACGCAAAACCATAAATTCTACAATTTTCATTCTTACCACCAGTACCCAAAGTATGGCAGAAGTTACAACGATAAAAGGAACAAATCTGTACGTAAAAATTGGGTTGGGTGACCGGCAGCCACTAAATCACAGCCAGTGGACGAGGACGTAGCGCGGCACCCCTCAGCGAGCAATTATCGATTGGACGGTGTGGCAGCCGATAGACCAATGTTGATTGCAGGCACAACGGCAAAGCTCCAGTCGCAGACGGATGCCATTGCTTCAGTTCGGCTATGTGAACGGAGGGGGATGAACACCGCGGTGGTGCGAAACAGTTGGAGGGTTACCCATGACGGCTCACGAACCGAAAGCTGGACGGTCAGCAACGACATTTTGCAATTGAGGGTTGAACGCGATCGGATCTAGACGATGGGCCATGCACGGACGAGGTACAACGGTTGGGTTTCGTTTTCAGTTGAACAGAGAAGAGAAAAAGGATGATGGGTTGGCGGCCGACTGAGTGTGAACGAAAAAGAGAGGGAGATGAGGAGGCTGCTGGCGGTGGTTTAAGGCAAGGAAGAGAAAAGAAAGTGGGGGGGGGGGGGAGGGGGGCACGCGAAGAAGAAAGGGAAGGGAAATTGAATTTGTTTTCCCTTTTTTTTCTTTGTACTTAATAAATAATACAATAATAATAATTAAAATTACATTAATAATTATTATTATTTCTTATATATATCTTAAGTTCTTATTCCACACTCTTTTTCAACAAATTCAAGATATAATAACACCCCTAGAACTTAAAATCCATAAACAAAAACAATTTGATATAATTAAAAGTAAGATAAATATATTACCTTAAGATTTCAGGGTGTTATACAACATTCGTTACCTAACGAGTCATTTCACTATACTTCTGTAGTTGTAATTGACTCACTATAGATATATTTGTATCTATCTGATATAACCATGATTAGTAAGTTAATTCTTCATAGGTTGTTTTTAATCTCGACTGAATCAAAATTATTGTTTATCTCCAAGATTACATCTTGTTTCTTAAGTCATACCAATCCTCTAATGAACGATTGGTTTCATGGCCCATGCTACTCGTATCCTTAAATTTATCGTGGGGAATAGAACGCGATTTAAAAACTTTGAACCATTAACCATTACCATGTAAATTTAACAGTAACAACATCTTAAGTAAAGCAACATAACACTTATTCACTTAAACCCAAAAGTTTCTACAACAGTATAAAACAATATACAAATTTTGAATATAAGAGATTAACAAAGAAATACCAAAAGCATTCAAATTCTACAACGATCGGTTAGTTTCTAGTTCTATCACTTAGCTCCTTGATTAATCACTTAGCTCTAATTGCTTACCTTTTTACACGATCGCTTGGCTACCTATACAATCGCTTAGCTCCTTAAACGATCACTTATCTTTCAACCCCATTTCTTACGTTCCTAACTGATCGCTTAGCTTCTTACAACATGGGGGAGGGAAAACTTAAAACATAAGTCAAAATACTTAGTGAGTGATTCTTTTAAAAGATTTTGGGAATACAATTCATAAATCATTTTCATTAAAACACAAGCTCAATGCCTGAATTCAATAACACATTTTCAATCTAATAAATACACATTAGTTTCACTTATTCCTTTCACCAAGACATGAACCATTCTCATGTATGTACTATGATGGCTTTTTCATAAACAATATCCTTGAGAATTCTTTGTTTCATTCCTTGTTGCTCAGGCTTCCTGGCACAATACACATCTTTTATGTATTGTCTTGTCTCATTTCACTATGTAGGTCTTCTCTACACTTTACTCATTATGTGCACATAATAGTTAGCTTATTGATAGGAATATGACCAATGGTTTACTCTCAATCAAGCATACAATACAATCCAACATTAAGAACTTAGCTTAAGAAACTTCCTTTAGAATTTATTTGCATAAATCATGAACTTTAACTTGAAAATATTGCACTAAAGCTTCCTTATGAAAACATGCTTTTCATAAGCATAAACATATAACACATAATACATGAAAACATGCTTCGTAGAAAGAAAAGCTCTAAAAATCTGTAACCATTTAGAAAACCATTCACAAAACACTTGGGTTTTCCTTCCTTTCAGAACGCTTAAGAATCCACAGTCTTCTTCTCACTTAACAATCTTTTAATACAACACTTAGCTTCTCTTAATAAAATCTCAGGATAACAATCACCTTCTTTAATCTTTCCCAAACTTATTTATAGTAGTCTTTTAATCTGCTTAGTCACCACTTAAGGCTTTCTTAGTTTGCCATGTCCTCGCACTTTACACATGTTGGCTTACTACTTAGCAGACCATGCAAACAAACTTAAGCTCATAACTTAACCAACTGTTACTCAGGATGAAACATTTCCCTTGAAATGCTGAACTTATCTTCTCGAAATGCAACCTTTTACACAATCGTTCATCCTTTTATACAATCGTTTAGCCTTTTATACGATCGTTCAATCTTCTTGCACAATCGTTTATCCTTTTCAATTCTCTTCTTATACGATCGTCTAACTTTCTTTACACGATCATTTATCTTTCTACATGATTGTTTACCAAAAATACTTTTTCAAAATTAAACCTTCTTCAAAACTCTTGCTTACCAAGAATGACTTTCAACTTAGGTACAACTCTTACAATTGGTTTAAGGTTCAACCTATAAGCCAAAATTTTCTCGGGCCAATGAGAGGGTGAGACCTCTTGTTCAAGATCTGAATTCAATGCATAAAGGTACAACTTATCTACTAACTCTAAAGGGGTCAGGAGTGAACTCCATCTTGCATTCTATGTCAACAGCTATTCACCCAGTCTTACCCTTAAATGGAAGGTTTATTGGGCTACTGATGATGAGATGCTCTCACCTATGCATTTCACATCCCCTTTGGACAAACCACCCTATCCCAAAAGGAAACATGATGGACAGATAGTGAATGACCTCTCCCTCGATATCATGCGCTAGCCATAACCAACATACTAAACAACAAGCCTGCTAAAACATAACTTACAAGCTACATCTCTGATTACCAAACTACTAATTTTTTTTATAACAAAAGCCTTACGGAGGCTAGACACACAGTATCTCTTTAGTACATTTTAACAACCAGCATATGCAATGTAGGGAAAACAGAAGTACACATGGACTCAATCTCCAACACTAAACTAAAAAACAAGCCTATGTACGAACATATACTAAGTGTGATCAGAAGCAACATCAGCAATCAACACGCTCAGGTTTTGGGAAATCTCAAGCTACCTAAGGAGGGAATAAAAAAAACGATTTTGAAAGCACGAGCTAAACAAGTTCATTGAGTGACAGTTGAACAATACATATATTTATCCTTTCACAAGACATTTGAAAATATGTTTAATAACAAAGCATGTAAATTGTAAATCTCAATATCATTTTAGCAAATTCTTGCAATATCAAACATTATATAACGTAAATCATGCTTTGTAATAAATAACTAAAAATCTTCCATAAATCACGCAAATCCGTTTACTTTAAAATCACCATAACAATCTAGTTTGTTTATAATGTAGTCTCACGCATCCAGCACCAATAACCTTGTGTCTCGAGTTATGACAAAATTCTCATAATCAGCACCCATAATCCTTTGACATGCATGCAGATGCCTCCAAAGGGCTAAAGCACCCTTGTATACAGCCCAAAGCCTAACGTATATGACAATGGGTCCCCAAAAGACCTATAATCTCATACCTCTTCGACCTTAGATAATACCTCACGAGTGTAGAGTCTATAATCTGTAAATTTCAAATGCATGGCCCAGGATACAGGTTTGAAAACTTAAAACATTCATAATAATTATCTCAAGTGTTTCCAAACCAACATGTCAATATCAAGTTCATCTTTTGTAAATCAATCTTTCAATCATAATGTTTTGATAAGATTCGTAAAAATAAGCATTTACCAAACCAACATTTCTTAATAGTTTATTTCAAATAAACCTAATCAATAAATCATGTTTGCGTTCACAAAATAGGTCATAAATAATTTCAAACAAACAAATATTTCTAAAAGTAAGTTTAGGGTTTGAAGGCACTCACGACTCAATAGCGCAACTCCTTGACTTATAAATCCTTTGAATTTTCTCTTGCCCTTCAAAATGTGTGCAACAACAGTACCTTGCGTATCCGTACACTCGACCACCCTTCAATATCATCCTAGAATCCTTTAAATTTGAGCTTAAATTTCAATCATTGAGCTTTGTGGACTTCCAACAATCAATCTAACTGACCTCTTCTCCTTTCTTCACTCTAAAGAATATTCCTCTTCCATCCTTTAACTCTGACATCCCTACCTTGCGTACTAGATTCCTTTCCTGAGCTTTTACAACTTGTTTGAGAGAAAATGTAAGAGTAGAATGGAAGTTGTAGTTGTTTGAAAATGACGTATTATAGTAACCCTTGCATATGGCTTCCTATTAACACCTCCTACTTGCCACTTTACATCTCCTGCTTGTGAAACCTAGATACCTTACATGTCATGACACTTAGACTCTTCCTCACTTCTAGCCCAAAATGCCTAGAGTATTTGTGTCCTCCTATTATATGTCTTTGGAGGTTTTCTTGGCAAGGTTGGCTGCCTAACTTCGATTTAGAACGCTTAGGACACTCCTTTGCCCGTCTAACCTCTAATCCATCTTACAAAGCCCAAACTTAGCTAACATGGGTTACTTGGCCACGCACCTTAATGCATAGAGGTTTCCTTGACACCTCTTGCTGCCTATGACAATCTCATCTCGCCTAACATGTTGCATTATTGGTCGCCTAGCAATACATCACAACACCTAGCATGCCTTGCTTGGTGGCACAACCTTCTCTTAGAGGTTATCTTGACAAGTCTTGGCCACCTAGCACCAAATACCTTAGAGGTTATCTTGGATTATCTTTGGCTGCCTAATTCTAAACAAAATGCCTAGACACAACTCTCTTAAGAGGTTTTCCAAGCCCCTTTGGCCACTTATCATCATGCAAAATGCCTAGTATACCTATGGTCGCATAATCTTGTCCTTAGAGGTTATTTAGACAACCTTTGCTTCCTAGTTTAACCTTTAAACGCCTAACACTCCTTGATGGCTGCCTAACAGTAATACTTAGTCAATTTTCTTAATCATTTTCTTACTTAAGGCTACCACGTCAACTTAAACTTGACATTAAAACAATGATACACCAATTATAACATTTAACAACCACATAAATCTTAATAAAATTTCTCTCCAATTTCCCTTGCAACATCAATCTTAAACCATTTTTCTCCAACTAAACTCGACCCCTATTCTCCTTTTGAGTTCCTTAGAAGACTTAGGGATCCTTGGGTCCATGGTTTACAATTTGTTCTCCTTAAAAAATTTCGTCCTTAAAATTTAGTAAGCCTTAGCTCAACAATGTTGGATACTTGCTCTTCATCTAATTCTTAACTAAAAGTTATAACCTCCTATCCAATTTAACCCAAAAACATGTTTCATTCTAGCATGCTCTGAATGAAGGAATACATAGGAGTATGTAAAGAAGAACTTTTTTGGTGCATCATCCTCTGCCTCTTGTTGCATTATTGCAAAAACTTTACCTTGTTGTTGAGAACGTCTACTCCTTTCTGTTTAGCACCATTGCCACCCTCTCCACCTGTAGTTACTCTAGATTGATTCACTGCATGTGTTGATGCTCTCTGCTCTATTCTACCTCTTTCAGCCGTGGACATTTCCTCTTATAATGTCCTGTTTATCCACACTAATAACAAATATTTGCATCACTCACTGTCTTTTTAGTGGAGCTAATAATCGACTCCTCAGGATTTCCAACTTTAGAGCCTCAAGCTGACTCAGCTAGGTAGCTAATACCCTTTTGATTCCATCTTTGACTGTTGAATCCATGTTGAAATCCAGACTACTGACTATGTTGGGGTTTGAAATTCCCTCTATCAGAATCCTCTAGCTTCATAAATCTTGGCAATCAAATTAAGCAATTGGCAATGGTTGTGAGCAAGCTTGAAAATAAAGGACATAAACTCCTTGCTCAATCGAAGCATGCTAGCATAAGTGTCATAACGTTTAGAAGTAGAAAGAGTGTACCTTTCTCAACTCAACTGCCGAATTTGAATCTTGATCCCCCTCCTTCAAAAATCACAACTAAGGTCAATGATGTGGAAAATGAGACACGAGACCAACAACCCTCTACAAAGGTATGTGCAAATTCCTTGCCTGCTATTTCTTGTTATAGTCTTAAAGCCCCATTTCCTCATAGATTGGCACCCAAGAAAAATAAGGCCAATAAGGATAAAGAGCTCTTGAAAGTGTTCAAAAAGGTGAAAATCAACATACCTCTCCTAAATGCTATTCAACACATTTTGATGTTCGTAAAATTCCTTAAAGAACTTTGTACCAACAAGATGAAGGCTAAGGATAAAGATTAACTGACGGTTAGTGGAAATGTCTCGACCCTCTTAAAAAGAAACATCTAAAAAAATGTAGAGACCCCGATATGTTTGCTTTACCTTGCCTTATAGGTGATAGAATGAAGAAATACAATAGTGAGATTGTGCTCAATGTTCAATACACTTTGTCAGTGAATGATTGATACAAATAAATTGGTAGAGGTTGAACACGAAATTGTTGAAACATTATACATTATTGAGAGGTTTTCCTCCTTCATTTTTCGGTATCATGGTACATCTAGTTGTTCATTTGAGACATGAAGCTCATTTATGCAGACTAAAGCATATGTTATGTTAACTCTAGATCTAATCATGACGAATTTATTGAATAGATACATAAAGGTACTCAAAGTATATGTTAGAAATCAAGCAAGAACAAAAGGGTGTATTGCTAAATGTCATTTAACAGATGAATGTGCAAACTTTTCCAATGGATCTTTTGATGAGCCACCATACCTTTTTCATAAAGAACGCCGTGATGAAGAATTGGAAAATAGTGTCATTCTTAAAGGTCGTCTAATATCAATTGGTATATCAATTACGATGGATGACGACGACCTAAAGAATGAACACAAATGCGTTATTTAACACTGCAAAGATTCAACCATTTGTTGAGTATGCATTTAAGGTTGAAGCCAAAAATTGTTACTTTTTACTATTGTATAATACACATGTAACCAAGTAATTGTATAAGATGTATATGAATAAGCTACTTATGTCACACCCCGATCCACAAAACAACCAGAACGTAGGAAGTAGTACAATAAAACATGATTTAGCTTAAAACCTTAAATCTGGTCTTATCGCCTAGCACAAACTCAACTCCTTTTAAACTACCATGCGATAGAGATAAACATAACGCATCGAAAGTCAATTTAAACATTTATTCAACAACAAGTGTTTGACGCAATTAAACATCAAGACAATCATCTTAAATCCTTTACCTTGTTTAAACGCCAAATACTTTAAATAACATGCTTTAAGCGTTAAAGCTTAACTGTAACGCCCAAAACACAAAAAACAAAAAATTAAATTTAGATTATCTTGGTTTAATTTAATAGTGTTAGAGCTATTGGGGGTGATTTGAGATTTTTGTGGAATGATATTGGTGAATTAATTAAGTTATGAAAGATAGAAATAATTAAATTTTTGGGATAATATAATTATTTAGAAAGATATGTTATTAAGATATTATGTAATTTTGGAAATAATGATAATTATATTAAAGTAAGTATAGTTATTATGTTAGTGTATTTTTGTTTTAGGGAAAATTATATAAAAAATAATAAATAAAAGAGTAAAGATGATTGAATGGATAATTAATTAGGTGAGAGAATGAGATTTATTATGTTGTTATGTTTTGGAAAAGAAGGTAAAAGATTGATTTGATGGGTATTTAAGATGGAGGTTTTTTTTTATTATTGAAAAGGGAAAAGAAAAAAGGAAAGAGAAGATATAATATTGATCATTGTTATTAATAATAATAATATTATTGTTTATGTTAAAAACACACCTTGTGAAACGTGCCAAACTATTCATCTTCTTCCCCATTCCTTCTTCCTCCTTGGACAAACCCTAGCATCGCTCCTCTTCACCTTCCTACAGCCGCCAATGACTATAGCAGCTCAGTCCACGCTCAGACGAAGTCGTCCACTTTGCGCCAAAGGTCGAGTAGTTTCGAAGCTTCGTCTTTGTCACATCATCTTCTCCGTTGCAAGTCTCCATCGTGCATTGTAGATCGGAGTCGTTCCCATTACGAGTTGTGCATCCTAGATGTTCCTTTGCAAGTCGAGCGTGTTCCATCCGACGTTTCTCCATTTGTCAACTGTCAAAGCTCGACCCAAAGTCGATCTTCCTCCGAGTCGCATGCATGCAAGAAATCTGAGTTGCCCCTCCTTGCAAAGCCAAGCTGCGTGTCACACCCAAGCCGACCACCTCCTTGAAGTGAGCCGATGCTCCCTTGTCCAAGCCATCTCCATCCTAAGTCATTTAGCAAGCAAAACCTCATTTTTCCTTAAGCGATTGGGGCCATCTAATATTTTGGTAAGTTTGTTGGGTTTGGTTCTCCCAAATAATTATCCTTTAGATTTTAAATAAGTTTACAATTTGAAATGAATTGGATTATTTTTACTTTTAGATTATTTTTACTTGAAGGTTGACTAATTTTGTTGGAGTATCAGAGTTGTGATTTCCTCCCAACCAAGGTTGAATTGGTTTCAACCTCCTCTGTTGGTAAGTTCTTCGTAAGCCTGAGTAATTAATAGTTCGTTGTGGTTATCAAAGTATTAATTTAAAACTTACTGATATGTAATAAATTTAGTTTAGTTAATCTTGAGATGAGAGATTCTACTATTAGACTCTTATATTATGATTTCCCTTAGTATGCATTAATGTAGCTATGATGCATGTGATATGATTGTTAAGGATGTGAGCCAATGATAGCTACATAGAAAATCTTATGTTATAAATGTGATATACCATGGTTGAGATAAATGAGATATACTATGATTGAGTTATGTTTGACTGAGTTATGATATTGGTGATATGTTATATTTGTAAAGGTTATGATGTTCTATTAGATTGACCATTAGAGTCGTACCTTATGGGTGTCCCTTGAGATCACCATCTATTTATGCCCGTGTGGTCAGTTTTATGTTTGATTTGACAGAATCACTTACAACCCGACTCTCCTTTAAGGTGTTTCCTTTGTAGTCATCGAGAGCCCAGTTGTGTCCCTAGGGGATCACTGGATAGCGTGCCTTCGGAAGTACAATAGTTCGACGGACCTTCGTACAAGACTCTAATGAAAATTTAACAAACACCTAGCGGGACTAATAGTGGGTCCCTTATTGAGTATAAATTTATACTCACCCTTTTCTATGTTTAATTTTACAGGCTAAGGTAGAGGTGTAGAAGCAAGCTGACGAATGACAAGAAGTGACTGTAGCTTGCCATAGGGAATCGTTTAAGTCTTTTTCTGCATTCTATTTATGTTTTCAGTATTTAATTTTCAGAAAATTTATTTAAGAACTTATGTTTAATTTTAGATATTTACTTTTATTTCAAATAAGGCTCGAACTAATATATTTATTTATTATTTTCTTCACACATTTTATTTATTATTGATTTTAAATGAATATTTGAAACGTTTTCTTTAAATTTAGTATTTTCTTTTATTTTAAATTAAAAAAATTATTTGTTTTATTGGTAATGACTTTAGCTTAGTATAAAGAGTTTGGTCGTTACATTAACGCAATCAACATAACCAAAGGTTCAACTTAATTAACAACAAGAGTTTCTTACATAGTATACAATTTCAATACCTTGACCAAAACAAATGACATTAATCAAAATTCTTAAACACCTGGTAGTTTTCTCAATTCGCTGCAAGCCAAACCTTCTTCTCTACTTACCCTAAACGCCTAATTCTGGAAGATGAAATTTTAAAACATAAGTCTAAAACACTTTGTGAGGTTTTATGAAATCCTTTTCGCAATACCTATCCATAAATCATTTTTGCTAAATCATACATTTTAACACAAATCAGTTTATCAATAAACACATCATTTTGCAAAACATATCAAAACGCATGTAATCATTTTTACAATAAATCCGATCAACTCGTAAATCGCATCAATATACATTTCGCATAAACACCTATTAGTCAAAATCATTCCTTTCGCTAAGGATCCAAAATCATTTTCTATGCTTGGTCTCATTACCTTGTGTTTAGACTGCTGTATCAACAACATCCGAGAACATACAAATTCGTCCTTGTTGCTGAGACTGTCTAACACAATGGAGTCCTTTTCTACACTGGCCGACTTTACCCACCATGCAAGCATTTTTTACATGGTTGCCTTTAAACTTATATGCACATAATAATTCATTGAAAGGAAGCAACTAATAGTTTGAAAACCAGTTTATAATCAATATCATAGTCATCAAATCAAGCTTGAAACATTATGAAACATATTTGAGATCATATAAATACTTTTAAGAGAAGATCACTCACTATACTTAGCCTTAGAACCAAGAATCTTGTCTTCTTCTTTCTCGCAGAAACAAAATGGCAGCACTTCAACACTTCAAAATTTTTCAGAAAATCTCCCATACTTAGTGATCCAAATCCTTTATTTATACTACTATTTAACCTAGATTAGTCATCTTCAAATCCTTGTCTAATTGCTAGCTCCTAATTAAAACTTTACACGTGTAAAATTAATATTTATCTTAACCATGCTTAATCTTACACGTTAACCCTGTCAAATCAGATTTGACATTTTCTCGCCAAACCTTTCTTCTCGTCTAATTTCATTCCACGAATAGCTTTAACCACTTAACATAACTTTCGAAGGCTAAGCAATAACTCCTTTTGCAGACTACCCAACCTTTTCTCGGGAAGACTCTTTCTCTTGTGAGCGTTTAGCCTTATAGGTCCTACTGCAAATCCTTCTTTTCTTAAAACTTCCTCGCAAACTAACTTCTTAATCACAAAACTTATACCTAACCATATAAAATTTTATCACTACCTTTCTGCAGATTGATTCAAACGCCAATTTTTTATCGCGAAGTCTTATTTCAAAATGTCTCCTCTTATCCAAAACGCAAATTTCAAAACACTTAGCCAAATTTTACTTCTTATACTCAAATTAGAATTGGGTCTCACCCCCTTTTAAGAAATTTTGTCCTCGAAATTTAAACAACAAGACAATACTTTGAAGTTAAAAGAAAAAAATACTACTTCTATACTTTACTTTTAGAGTTACAACTTTACAATACTAAAATTACAAAACTATAACCATTACATCAACTTCTTATTTTCCCTTTGTCTAACACAGATCCTCTCTGCATAGACTATTGCACAGAATGAGACGCCACTTGAGTTTGCCCCGAATCCTCTTTGTCTAACCTCACTTATTTTGGCATTCATTTCTATAATTCCTTTTCTCACCAAACTGATAACAAGTAACACTTTTTCTCCTACAAACTCTCATGTGGTTTTTGCTGCAATCATTACACTTAACCACTTGATCGCTGTCCCAACGCAATCCTTGACTTAAAGTAATTTTAGTTTTCTTGTTGTTCAAACTTTCTTTTGTCCTTCTTTGCTTAAATTAGAACTAGATCTTTTTAAAACCAAACTCTTTTCTACTCACAGGCTTGCATCTACTAGTTGTGCGTAGTCACTTCTTATCACAATTGACACAATAGGGGTCCTAATCTCTTCCCGCAAACCTTTTACAAAATGCCTACATCTTTCTCCCTCATTTATGATTACCACCAATGCGTACTTTGTAAATTCCATGAATTTCTTCTCATACTCAGCAATTGAGAGTTCTCCTTGTTTCAAATGGAGAAACTCATCTCTCTTTTCTTCGCTATACATCAACGAGAATTATTTGTTGTTAAATATTTCTTTGAATTCCTTCCAAGTCACCCTTCCTCGCCTGCTTTCCTCTAAAGTCCACTAATCTTCAGCTTGTTCTTGTAGCAAGAACGCCTAAATCTAATCTTCTTTCTTCTGGACATTGCATAATGCGGAAACACTTCTCCAATGTCCTTAACCATTTTTCAACTGCTTCTAGTTTAGTAGTTCCACTCAACTCAGTGGCTCTCAATGCTTCCAACCTTTCTATTCCAAACTTTTCCTCAGGCTGATGAGCTAAAGCGCCAATCAGGCTCTTTGCAACTCGATCATACAAAGTTTCTTCTTGATCTCTTATCGCACTGGTGTTTACAAAATAAGCCACTAACATTGTCCTTTTAAATCTTACAAAATAACTCAAACTTTTACCTCAACTTTACCCAAACTTACTTACACTTTTCCAAGGAATTGTTGCTCTGATACCAAATTGTCACATCCCGATCTGCAAAACAACCAGAATGCAGGAAGTAGTGCAGATAGAACGTGATTTAGCTTAAAACCTTGAAACTGATCTTATCGCCTAGCTCAAACTAAACTCCTTTTAAACTATCATGTGATAGAGATAAACATAATGCATCGGAAGTCAACTTAAACTTTTATTCAATAACAATCTTTTTGACCCAATTAAACGCCAAGACACTCATCTTAAATCCTTTACCTTGTTTAAACGCCAAATATTTTAAATAGCATGCTTTAGGCATTAAAGCTTAATGCAGTCAACATAACCAAAGCTTAAACTTAATTAACAACAGACGTTTCTTACATAATATACAATTACAACACCTTGACCAAAACAAATGAAATTAATCAAAACTCTTAAACATCTGGTAGCTTTCTCAACTCGCTGCAAGCCCTTCAACCTTCTTCTCTACTTGCCCTAAACGCCTGATCCTGGGAGATGAAATTTTAAAACGTAAGTCTAAAAGATTTCGTGAGGTTTTATGAAATCCTTTTCGCAATAGCTTTCCATAAATAATTTTCGCCAAATCATACATCTTAACACAAATCAGTTTATTAATAAACACTTCATTTCACAAAACATATCAAAATGCATGTAATCATTTTTACAATAAAATCAGATCAACTCGCAAATCACATCGATATACATTTCGTATAAACATCCATTAGTCAAAATCATTCCTTTTGCTAAGGATCTCGAATTTTTCTCTATGCTTAGTCTCATTACCTTGCGTTTAGACTACTGTACCAACAACATTTAAGAACATACATATTCGTCCTTGTTGCACATGTTGTCTAACACAATGCAGTCCTTTTCTACATTGGTCGGCTTTACTCCACCATGCAGGCCTTTTCTACATGACTGTTTTTAACCTTATATGCACATAACAGTTAGCTCATTCAAACGAAGCAACTAATGATTTGAAAACCATTTTATAATCAATATTATAGTCATCAAATCAAGTTTCTATGTTGAAACATGTTTGAAATCATATAAATACTTTTAAGAGATGATCACTCACTATACTCAGCCTTAGAACAAAAAAATTTTCTTCTTCTTCTTTCTCTCGTAGCCTTCTCACAGAAACAAAATGATAGCAGTTCAAAGCTTCAAAATTTCCAAAAAATCTCTCTTATTTAGTGACCTAAATCCTTTATTTATACTACTCCTGGATTAGTTATCCTCAAATCCTTGTCCAATTGTCAGCTCCTATTTAAAACTTTACACGTGTAAAATTAATATTTATCTTAGTCATGCTTAAATCCTTAATCTTATACGTCAATCTTGTCAAATCAGTTTTGACATTTTCTCGCCAAACCTTTCTTTTTGCCTAATTCCATTCTGCGAATAGCTTTAACCACTTAACAAAACTTTCGAAGGTCTTAACGCAATAACTCCTTTTGCAGACTACCGAACCTTTTCTAGCAAAGGCTCTTTCTCTTGATAGCGTTTAGACTTAGAGGTCCTACCACAAATAGTTTTTTTCTCAAAATTTTCTCGTGAACTAACTTTCTAATCGTAAAACTTATACTTAACCATATAAAATTTTATCACTTAATCCTCAACGGATTGATTCAAACGCCAACTTCTTATCGCGAAATCTTATTTCAAAATGTCTCCTCTTATCCAAAATGTAAATTTCAAAATACTTAACCAGATTTTACTTCTTATACTCAAATTAGAAGCGGATCTCCCAACTTACGTCAAATAGAAGACTGGTTAGAGATAGTAGCAACTCATCATAATTGTGGAAAACACACTTTGATGAGTTTCCATCATGGTTGAAATCAAAGGTAGAATATTATTTTTATGCCTTAGTCTATAAACTTCAAAACAATGAGCTACCAAAGAAAAGCAACTAACTCATGTATTTTAATTTGACAAATTGAGTTTGGTTCATCTAACACTAATGAGTTAAAGTTACTAAAATGGCTTGCAAATGGACTTATAATATCTTTAATGTCTTAAACTTGTTTTATTATTAATGGTCAAAGATTTCATTTCAAGAGTATTGAAAGATCAACCCAAAATAATATTGGAAAATTTTGAGAAATAACAACTTTTTAGTTTTATATTTCAAAAGTAGCATAGTTGTAGAAAACTCATAATTTTGTTTTTCTCAAGGTCAATCTCAGCCAGGATCGATCTCGAGATTTTTTTCCAAATTTTAAAAAACTATTTGAAGGAAATTTCTTGGTGTCTCTTGGCGGAGTGCGTCATCGAGATAGTGCATTTTTTATTAAAAAAATGAAAATAGAGACAAAAAGTCAAACAACGTAACAAGAGACTCTAGATATTAGAATAAGTTTTGCTTACAAACTTTTGTTTTTTGAGAGCATCAACAAGAACATCCTAAAAGAAATGGGATTTGTCCGACACTTTACAGGGTCATTCTTTCGGTGACTAGATGAAGCCATGAAGGGGGGAGCTTTTGTTTGCTAAATTCAAGTATTCTTCTTCGAGGAGAAAAAATTGAACTTTAAACTAAGATACATTTGTATTGTGGGTAGTATAGTAAAAAAGTTAGTTGGAGTGTAGAGATTCACAAAATCTTATTTATTAAATGTTGATAGAGGGAAAGATGGAAATGTTGTAATTAATGAGAAGCTTGGGTGTAATTAATGGATTGAGGAAAACAAGTCACCCACCTCAAAGTGGTAATTATTGAGAAGCTTGTTTAAGAAATTCGACAATCTTGCCATGAGAAAATTAAAAATGAATTAAAGAAAACTTAGAGACCTCTTGAGACAATCTTAGCTCGAGATCATATTACATAATGCTTATGTTCTTTAGCTTGAGGGCATCGCTCGAGACATAGCCTGAGATCATATTACACAATTCTTATGTTCTTTAGCTCGAGGCCATCTTGGACAACATTGTGAAATTTCTTGAACAAGAGCTCCCCTTCATGGCTTCCTCCAATCACAGACAAAATAATATCGTTAAACAACCTTGTAAAGCGTCAAACAATCACCATTTGTTTAAGTTTGTTCTTGCTAATGGTCTCAAGGAACAAAAGTTTGTAAGCAAAAATTATTCTAATATCCCAAGTCTCTTGTTACGTTGTTTGGCTTCTTTGTCTCTATTATCAAAATTTTAATAAAAAACGCACTATCTTGGTTATGCATTTGATCGAGATAAAGATCAAAAATTTTTCTTCAAAGAGTTCTGTAAAATTTGGGAAGAATCACAGGTCTATCTCGATCGAGATTGACCCCAAGAAAAACAAAATTATTAGTCTTCTCTTGTGTTACTTTTGAAATATAAAACCATAAAACCAAAAAGGTGTTATTTTTGTCAACTTCCCAATATTGCTATATCTATTCAATTAAATACATTATATATGTACGTAGATCAAGTTCTAGAGATGAAGCTGAAGTTGTTGACATATTTACTTATTGTGTGCTAACTCAGATTATTTTGTTAGACTATTATGTGCATCAAATTCTTCCATTTAGATGTGATTGGATAATTGCTCCAAATGAAGTAAAAGTTGATGACAATTTTACGCTCTTTAATTTACATCAAAGCCAATCAATTTAGTTAGGAGCCATTTATACTTGCACCAACAAGTATTTTACTCAAGAGAAAATGATACATTCAATTGGTACGTTGTATTAAAGATGCCACCTAGAAGATTTCATGATTTGGAGATTTATGATGGAGAGCATGATGCATTTGTTCGCGAAAGTAATTCTACTCCATTCAATAACATAGATGAACATAATGAGGAATGTAGTTATGCAAGAGATGATTGCGAGGGACTCTTGATTTGAATTTTACATTATTTAAACTTCCAACGCATTTTTGGTGTAATTTTGTTGGCTATAATTGATCCAATTTCTATCATGTATTATTCACTAGGGGTGTAAGAATATGGATTGAACCAGACAACCCGGACTACCTAACCTATATTATATAAGTTGGGTTGGGTTGGGTTGAGTTAAGGTTAAAATGTGGGTTGAGTTAAAAATCCTCAATTTTTTTGAGCTGGGTTGGGTCTCGGGTTGGACGGCTGAAAAATTCAGTTCAACCCAACCCAAC
>JBBPDI010070907.1:0-16788 GCA_037974545.1 Cucumis variabilis
TGAGGGTATCCTATGCAATGAGTTTGCATAAGATCGAACCGCAAAATAGTAACCACTAGATGTAACTCCGTTAACTACTTAGGTTTCTATTTCATTAGGATGACCTAGGTAACTTAATCTTAATCATAAATGTATTATGAACTCCTGCTTGCGAGGGATTGTTCTTTGATTTGTATGGGTGAGAGTGGCCAGATCACCGATTTAATAACTTAGCATTTTGAGGACAAGACCAAGTGGGCAGCTGGAAACATAATTACATAAGATGAAATTCACTCATTCCCTACTTTAGGGTCAGTAAATGAGTGTCCCTTTAAATGGTGTCTCTAGGACTTAAATAAAGGGTCCTACCCTATTTATGGCACGAGAAGGATTTCTGTTTATTGATAGGACCATAAACAGGTTGTTCATTAGAGGAGCACTGGTATTTAAGTATTAGAGGTAATCCATGGGTAAAACGATAATTTGACCCAATTGGTGTTACGAACACTCGTTAATGACTAACTTACTATTATTGGTCTATATTTATGGACACAAAAATATATCTACAGTGATAAAAGTTCAGCTGTGAGTCTTTAGTGGAGTGTACACACAGTTCACAAATATTGATTAATGTGGTTAATGAGTGTAGCCAATTAATGTCAGATCGTTGTAGCTTCTGATGTGTAGGTTCATTAGGTCTCTTTCCTAACTCACAAAGGGTAATGAGGTTTATTATATTGGATGTGATTTGAAATTTTCAAAATTACTTTGGAAATTAGTTTAATGTATTGTGATACATTATGATATAAAGTTTATCAAACTTTATTATATAAATTTAATTTTGGATATGATTCAAAATTAATTTATGAGAGATAAAATACTTGAATGAGTTCAAATATTAATTTAGTGTGAATTGAATTCATATTAAAATTAATATTATTGGTTATGAGAGAAACTTATATTTGAATATGATTCAAATTTAATTTAAGTTAAATATAAAATATTTAATTTAGTTATTAATTAATTTAAGAATTAATTAATAGTTTGGTTTTATTTTATTAAATTAAATTTTATTGAATTAAATTAATATAAAACTATAAGATATTAGAGAGATATTCATTAAATATGATAAATAAAATATTAATTAAATATGATTTAATTAATTATTAACTAATTGATTAATGGTTAATTAATTAATAGATTTGAAAATTCTATTAATGTAATATTTTTAAATTAATAGAATCTCATGATTCTCTCATACTCCATTTCCTACTCCATGAAGGAAAGAGAGTTATAAATGTCTAGAAGAAAATAGTTTTTTTTTAATCAATTAATCAAGAAGAAAAAAAGTGAATGCTTTTTCTCTTTGCAAAAAGAAAATAGTTTCTCTCTAAACATTTTCTCATACCACTTGGTTTCTACAAACCAATCTCATCCTAGAGGATAGAAAGGTCTCCAACGGGTGGTATTCCAATTTGGAGATTTACTTTGTAGATTCAGAGACATAAACAAGTTTATCTTTCTCTAATCTATAATTAGAAAGTATGCTTAGCCTTTAAGTCTTAATAAGAAAACTAGTTTCTTAATTATTTTTGTCAATGTGCTGATATTTTGAGATTCCCAAATTAAATTGAGGAATAGTTATGTAAAATCTTTCGTTGCCATGGACTTTTATCCCTTCAGTTCCTACCAAATAATTTGCACGATTAGGGATGTCCGTACGATCTCCCTTGCCTAGGTGTGCTCCATTGGACACACGATACTATTATTATGTTTTTAACTAAAAGTTAACAGATCACCTAGCAGGACCAGTAATGAGTCCCTCATTCGGTATATTTTATATACTCACTCGTTTCTAGGTTTTATATTTCAGGCAAAGGTAGAGGGTCTGGAAAGTTGATAACGACAAGAAGGGTCCTTGACATGCCATATGGGGACTTACTCTTGCTTCCGCGTTTATGTATCAATTTTTCACTATTTTTGTTTTTGAAACCTTATTTAAAGTTTTGTATCATTTGTTTATCTATATTTATTAAAAAAAAATTATTTGTACCCGAGGTCATGTTTTCATATTATTTTTATTGGTCTTGTCAATTTTATGTCTTTCGAAGATTTATTGGATAATTAATTTTATAAGATTTTTTAGTTTTTCACTTTTCAAGAAAGTGTCTTTTGTTACATGTCTTTTGAATAATGATTTTTACTTAACTCGATATGAAAGTTCAGATCATTATCGGAGAAGAATTTATTTTTGAATTTATCTCTTTAATTTTACCTCGTAAACTATAGAAATCAATGTTTTGAAAAGTGAACAAATAAAAAGAAAACAAAAAAAATTAGTTTTCCAAAAAACAAATTGATTACAAAAGGATTGAAGAAAATTCGAAAGAATTTTCAATTTAAAATAGAATAAATAAAATTCAATCCAAAATTGAAAAAGAAATTTGTTCTAATTTACCAAATACATTTTGGAAAAGAAAAAAAGCACATAATTGATATTCCATATTCCAAAGAATTCAAAGAATCGGATATCCCAACAAAGACTAGACGGATTCAAATGATGTAAGCTCTTCTTTTCTACTTACTCTAATGTTTCTTAATTTGTGTGAATCAAACTTGTAACACATTTAACACCCTTTAGAGATTTAATTATTTTAATAAGAAAGTTTGGAACAAATTTAGTTTGATTTGAGATTTGTACACTTTTGAGGTGTTGAGAAGAAGGAATTAAAGACAAAAAGTAAATTTAATTTGAAGTGAGGGACAATATAGTTTTTTCTATATCATTAGTATTAATTTTTCTAATTAAATAAAAGAGAAAAGAGATGAAAATCTAGAGCCTTTTCCTTTCTTCTCCTCCACACACACAACTCCCCCTTCATCTTGAAACTTTTTTTGTTCGTTCACCCATCAGACCAATCACCGACAATCGTTACGTTTTCATCATCACAAGTCTCTGTGCATGACCTCCACCACATACAACAAGTCATTTGACCATTCAACCACCATCGTTGTGGCTGTTAAAAATTGGAACCTAAATGCAGGACCTCTTTGTTCTATTGCTTGGTCATTGCTGGAACTCAATCTTGCCGCCGGTAGTTGGATCTTAGAGTTTTGGGTAAGGATTTGCTTATTTTGTGCATTTAGTTGAACTTGTTGAAGATTTTTTAATACCCATTGAGTTTTGACTTGGATTAAACAATACACAGTACATTTTGATGCTAGATTTGAATTTTGGAAGAGTTTAAGTTTTAGTCTAGACATTTGAAAGCTTGAAATCAGGCACTTTGGCACAACTTGGGTAAGATTCTAAGCTTTATTGAATGGGTCTTTAGAACCCATTGAGTTTTTGTGCCATTATTAAGGAAACCATGGTTAAGCTTTAGGATTCTATAGTTGAATGTCGTTAGAGGATTTTTTTCATTGAAGTTAAGGGTACTTTGCTAAGTGCTTGGTAACTGTTGGAGTAACTTAAGTGAATTATCTTCGAGTTGTTACATGCCCTTTAAGTCTAAGTATTAAGATTAGATTACTCATATTACTCGGGTTCTAAAGTTGAATATTAGAGGTTAAAAAGGGACTTTCTTCTAGCCTTAGAGGTCGTTGAGTGTTTTTTGTACACATTTTTTAAACATATATGGTTTAGGGGAACTTATGAAGTATTCGAAGTTAATTGACCCACATTGGTATAATGGATCTAAATATTAAAAAAAAAATCATTGATAGTTGAAATAAAAGTGGATGGGATTAAAAGACCTACTAAGGTTGACTTAAGTTGCATGCTTAAGGTGCTAAGAGTTAAGTTTGGAGTTAAGGGTCCAAAACTAAATTTCTAGCCTAAATTAAAGCATGTGGTGAATGATGTAAATTTAATAAGGAAAGTGAAAATTCGACCCATTGGATCATAAATAGCTTGATTTGTCATAATGAAGTATTTTAGAGATAGTTGTGACATTTTGACATGTGAAGATAACTGAAGGACATTGAACGTTGTTTTAGGCCAAATTGAAGTGGAGAAATCATATAATCTCGGGGGATCGAGATATTGACTGTGAGTGGCTCATTTCTAAACTTTCTTTGTACATATACATATTATTTAATGATATCACTTGAAAATTACCAGGACTTAAACTTGTTACGATTATGTTTTTGTTTATGATTAAACAATGTGTTTACTTATCATGATTTTAAGAATGTGCATGACTTTGATTTTATAAAAACATAGTTTCTTTTATAACAGTTTGGGTGTGTTTGTCAGACTAAGGTTTTGGATTTTTCTTCAACCTTTGATACAATGGTTTGCAAATAGGCCCGATGTTTTGAATGAAATCAGACACAACATTTAGACAGCCCAAAAACCTTGGAAGTTGGGTTTTATAAAGAATCTGATCAAGAAAGTTAGAAGCGAACTCGATTGATCTTTGAATGGATTTTATTTTTCCTAGGTAGATTTCAAAACCCAAAAATTTTATTTTTGTCTCAATTAGTTTGACTTTTGGTAGAGAAACTACCAAACCATTTCTTTTTATAATATCTATAAAAATATTGACATGTTTAAAATACTTTTCTATATTTGGAGAAAAGACTCAAATGTAGCTCCTAATATTCTCATGTGTCTCTGACACATGTCGGAGAAAGTGGAACACAATTATTTAATACGTCAACTCTCTCCAACGTGTGGCAGAGGTATGTCAAAATTAGGTCCCCTTTGAAATGTCATCTTCTCCGACGCTATTTGGACTAAGAAAAGTATTTTCTTTGATCTTCCTTACTAGTCGAGACTACTTATTCGTTACAAACTTGATGTAATGCATATTGAAAAGAATGTCTGTGACAACTTGGTCGGTATGTTGTTCAATATTGAAGGAAAAACCAAGGATACCATGAATGTTTCGTTGGATCTATAAGATTTAAAAATAAGAAAGGATTTACCTTTGATATAAGTCGGTAACATATTGGTGAAACCACATGCGAGATACATGTTGACTAACAGCGAGCGGGTTGAGATTTGCAAGCTCCTGAATGCAGTTAAGTTTCTCAAGGATTCGTTTCTAATATTTCATGATGCGTGAATGAAAATGAGAGGAAAATATCATGTCTCAAAATACACGACTGTCATGTTTTTCTACACCGACTTCTACCAATTGGTGTTCGACCATGGTGATCGAGAAATGTCTATACTGTTGTTACTGAACTGTGTAATTTTTTCCATGATTTGTGTGCAACACGATAAGAGTAAGTGATTTGAATAGATTGCAAACAGATATCATAATCATACTATGCAAATTAGAAAGAATATTTCCACCTGCTTTTTTCAGCATAATGGTACACCTTGCTGTTTACTCTTACCATACGAAACCAAGGTTGTTGGTTCGATTTCTTACAGTTGAATGTATCCCATTGAAAGAAGCCTCTGTACACTAAAACAGTATGTTCGTAACAAAGCACATCTTGAGGGGTCTATTACAGAAGGATATCTGATGAACGAATCTAGTACTTTTTGTTTGAGGTGTCTAAGTGGGATTGAGACCTGAATCACCAGAGATAATAAAAATGACGATAGCATTCTAGAGAACAAGGTGATTGGTGACTTCGAAATGTTCGTTCAGAAGGTACGACCATTGGGAGTGTATCAAGTTTTTTATGCATATCACAAGAAGATAAACGACTCTTTCATTGGTACATCCTCAATAATGTGAATGAAATAGTGGAGTACTGTAAGTACGCATTTTTACCCTAATCAATTCATACATCCATTATTCGATATCTTAAGTTTTTTTATCATTGTCACACAAACTCACAATTATGTACTTTACACCTGCTGTTGATACGTCGTCGAGGTGAAACCTTTTCTAAAATTTTAAAAGACATCAACGAAAAGTTCCTAATTGGTTCAAAGCTTAGGTATATAGAGTTAATGACTTCAAGAATTCGTACATGCTCTACTTTATATTTTATAACTATTCATGTATACGCATTTCAAGTTATAGCAAAAATGTGTGAGAGTTTAAACATTTCTCAAGATTTCTTTTCACTCGCAATGGGACCTTCACTTGATGTTCACTCTTACAGTGGATACATTGTCGGTGTTGTACAATTTCATACGTTGAAGCGTGATTCCCGATGCACAACACAGAATAGTGGAGTCATGGTAATCGATGAATGTAGCGAAGGTGGTGTCGATAACCATTTCTACAATGTTTTGGATTAACTATTGTATGTTAAATATCCATTTGGATGACGTACTTAGTTATTCAGGTGTCGATGGTTGAGATAGATAGGAACAAAAACCATAGGATGCACGATGATTTAGGCTATAAATCAATAAACACGTTCCATTTTTTATTCATTGTAGAACCGATGATTCTCGCAACCCAACCAATTGAAAAACTATTCAAGTGGTGCTGAATAAACGTGCATGAGACATGCCAAAAGTGGATCAAGGGACGATGAATAACAATGCCTTCTTCACGTATACACATTAGTCATTTTTCTATACATTTAGTTTGCTATACTCACATTTATTTAACGTTGGTTTTTATGTCTATGGGAATTATGGCATCATTTTCGAGCTGTACTAATGAGGCAGACTTTTTCCTTAACTTGGATGCGTTAGATAATGTGGGAGGATCATCTTCGGTGGACGACACTTCAGGTCAATCTCGTTATCTAAACACTTGTAGTTATGGTTACTGAATCTAATAGTTTATGTTTTGTAGTAGATCCCGCTCAACCCTCTCCAACTTCCACTATGAGGAGACAACAACACTCACAGAACATTGGTATGGAGAGGTATGTACAACAGAATGGAAGGATCCTCATTTCAACCTCCTTAGGAGGGGACAAGTATGTCTCATCACACGCCCCTCATTTCGGCTACAAGATCAGTGTGTTAATGTGAGACACGTTTCTGATCCAGGCTCTGAAGTAGACTAAGTACCACAAGAGTGCATCGAGGTTTTCAAAGGCAACCTAGTGGTAAGTTTTTAAATTTGTAAACATATATATATTTTCAATTACTTACATATGTAGAGACTAATCTGAAACCTATTTCTTTTAGGTAGTAATTTTTCGTGCTCGATCTCGAAGATCCAGCATTTAATTTGTTTGTTGAGCATTAAATGCTTACCGTGTGGAAGGAATTCAAGGGAGACAACCACCAACATTTCAAGAAGCACAATGACCCTAAACAAACACATGCAAACCAGCCGCCGAGATTGGCCAATCAGGTGCAAGATTAGCACTTTCTTTGTGACCATTACATGACTCGACAGTTTTAGATGATTTATATAGTCTACCTTAAAATCAATTAATAGTACTTCATTTAGTTTGTTTGAAAGTATAATGTTTTGACCATCATTGTTTGAATGTAGGAGCAATCAAATATGTGCAAAGCTGTTAGAGCGAATCATCCTTACAACCACAGGAGTGGCACGAAGTCATTCCTTCAAAGACAGACCGAGCTCACTAAAGAATACGATCGTTCGATGGATCATGTCGAGTTATTCTGAGAAATACACACCAGTAGCATTGACGAGTCTTTCACGGGCGGCAATAGATGCTTTTGTAAGTTTATGAAAACGTTTTGTGTTATACTTTCAATTCTATTTTAATTCTAATCATTTTCCAACTTACAAACTTCTATTGTGCAGAATAAAATGTTGGAACTTTAATCCTAGCCCATCCCTAAGGGTTCTCAACGACTCTCTAAGGATGAGATATTCGATATCGTTTTGGGTAAATGATCGGACTACACAAAAGGTCTTAGTTGGGACCACAAGTCCAAGTCCAGGAAGAGTTTTGCTTTCGCTTCTTCCTCCAAAATGCTAACGACATGATTGAAGCACAAGGATTAAGGGAGGAGGAGTGAGATGGACAAATAGCAGATGATGCACGACAATTGGAAGAGATGAAGAAGACGATCGAGAAGATGAGTCAGACACAGAGAGAACCATGAACACTTGCTACGTACTTTTCAACATTTAATTTGTTTAATTTTGTATCCGATATTCTAACTGCACTTTTATGTCATTTGTAGGTTTGTCATTCTTTATTTGGCGTTAGCGATTAGTAAAAGGAGATAGATGTAGGGTTTTTTTTTTAATTTTAATGTAATTGTTTTAAGCATATTATATGTAATTTTTGGTATTGAACATCTTTTGTGTATCTTGTTTTATTATAAATTGAAATATTTTAATTTTCATAATTTAATATAAATTTTGTTTATTGCCTTGCAAAGGGGAACCGAATAATTAAAAATAAAAAATGTTAATAATTAAATAAAAAACAAAAAAATGAAAAATAAAAAAATATCCCAACGTAATGTGACGTCGGGGATGTATGTTTTCCCCTACATTTCCAATTGATGTCGAGGTAAGCTTTTACCGACATCACGTAAGAAAATGTCCTTCCCCGACGTACTGTCAGCACGTCGGGGATACTTGTATTCTGACATCGTAAGATTATGTCAGGGATCCCTGTATTGTTTCCTGATGTTGTTTCTCCAACGTTCGTGTTGATGTCGAATGTGACGTCGGGAATACTTTGGCCTACGAATTTGTTGTTTTTCCCGGCATGAGTATGCATCGGGAATAACTCTTATTCTTATAGTGTTAGCACATATAGATATAGATTCTTGATTCAAGAAATTTTATTTCTACAATTAATAAAAAAAATTAATATGAGAATTTAAAATCTTCAAATGTCTAATTTCCTAAAGAAAATTATATCTTCTAATTCTTCTTCCAAATAACTTTCTCAAAAAAAAATTGAGAAGCAAACTTTCTTCAATTCAAATGATGTTACAAATGAATCAATTCGAATTGCAAAAATAGAAAATGATTTTAACAATGGGGGAATTCCCAAACTTAGATTCAAAAACAATTTACTTTCAAAATACTTGTAATTTCAAATAAAGTCTTTGCATAAAAATTGTTGAAAAAGAGTTCTGGTTTATGGAAAAATTGATTCCATACCGTTATTTCCAAGAAATGATATTTAAAGACATCAGAAAGTTTTTTCATTTCTCTATATAGGTGTTGTTCAAGTAGCCTTAATTTCAATGTTTAGATATGGACTAGATACATCAGTCTTAGAAATTTTATGTGACAAACGTCACAAAGATTTTTCAAATTCTTTATTAGAAATAATTGAATCAAATTTAGCCAATGGCCTTGTATATTATAATTGTTTTCCAAACTTTATGGTGTTTGTTCATGACCCACATATTTTCAAAACTCTAAGTTTAGATATTACTAGACCAGGTTTGAATTTTGAAGAAGATGTTAAAAATCTAACACTTGTTTATAAAGTAACTTACAAAGTTTTGACTACAACCATGCATCCAAAAGCTTTAATGTTTTCAACTAAAGGAAAAATCATGTTGATAGAAATAAATCTTCGTTGTTAGTATTCAAAAACTCTTTTCTTAGGACAAAGTTACTAAAAATCCCCACTGGAATTTAGATAATGCCTTTATCCCTCAAAAGAAAGAAAAAGAGGTTTCCCATATTTAGAACATCCTGATAGGCAAGTAAATATCAAATTTGAAAATGAATCACCTAGCTTTTCTGTTGTCAAAGAAAACGTGAGTTCAACACCTAGTACATCTAGTATTAGGAGTGAGTCAATAGCTAATCTAAACAGATTAAATTCTTTAAAAATAAATCTGTTAGATTAGATCAAGGAATACCAAATATCATTTATGAAGAAAATCTCCCTGATTCTCCTACTCAAACACAAATGGATACCGGTTCTCAATTAAATGTAATTATCTTCGAATCAAAGTTTGAACTTGACAAAGAATACCTACAAAAGGAATTTATGTCTAAAAAAAATCGTATAGAAAGAATTGCCTTTTTCAAAACTTACTTTGAATCATAAAAGAAACTTTTCAGAGAATAATATTTCAAAACTCTTGAAATACTTCAAGAACATATTGCATTTTTTAGATGGTTTAACCAAAGGAAAGAGTTTGACCATCTTTGCACAATCAAAGAGAAAGAATCTTGAAAAACTTAAAGAGGAGAAATCAAAGCTGATTATCCTCCAATGGAAGATGTTTGTGAGAGTCGTTTTAATTTGAGTATAGAAAGTAAAATTCGACTTAAAGTATTAAAGAATTGGCATTTGAATAAATCTGCAAAAAGGATTAAGCGATAAAATCTTTTATGGTTAGTATGATTTTTAATGTTAAAGCTTGATTTGATGATTATGATTTCCATGCTATGAAATGGTTTTCAAACCATTAGTTGATTCCTTGAGATGATGCTAACTTTTATGTGCACATAAGGAGCCAAGATCACCATGAAGTGTACAAACTACATAGTTATAAGAAGCTGGCATATGCGTTGAAAGGAGCGTATAAAGCTTAGTGGTCTCAACAACAAGGACAAATTTATATGTTCTCAGATGCTGTTGATACAGTAGTCAAATGCGAGGTAATGAGACCAAGCGTAGAGAACAATTTGGGATCCTTAGCGAAAGGAATAACTATTAACTAATATGTGTTTGTGTGAAAATTTTATGTTATGAATGTGTTTGTTAAGCATAAAAAAAGGTTTATACGAGATAAAATGATTTTATGTTATTTATGCGAAATGATATTTATGAAAAGGTATTACGAAAAGGATTTCATAAAACCTCACTAAGTCTTTTAGACTTATTATTTCAAAAATTCATCTTCCAGGATCATGCGTTTAGGCCAAGTAAAGAAGAAAGTTGAAGGATTTGCGGTGAGATGACTCCAGACTTTTTGGAAATAGTTAAGCATTAGTTATTTGGTCAAAGTGTTGTAATTATGTATCAAACGTATGTTATTAATAAAGTTTACGTTTTGGTACATATTTATTATACTTGGCGTTTAGGTTGACCACCGTTGCGTTTTGAGTTTTGTTGATAGTATAAAAGGAGTTGAGAATAAGATTTTGCGATAAGAAAATTTCAAAGTTGTAACAAACTCACATCCTATTCCTACTACTTAGGCATTTTCGTCGCAGTACTGTTTGGGGTGTGATAGTGTTGAATTCAAGAGTTTTTATAATGAAAATGTCATAGCAAAACCTTTTCAAATCATCAAGGATTCCGAAGAGCACAAGGCTCCTACAAATAAAGAAATAAAGAGTATCCAAATTCAAAATAATTATTCTAACATAATGCTTTCTTCGAATTCTAGCCAATTCTTCAAGTTAGAAGAAATTATCAACCCTTCTACTCGTGAAGAAACTCCTAATCTTTTCCAACCCTTAGAAAAGGTTAAAATAAAAACTCAAAAACAAAAGCTTCTTGAAGAAATAATAAACGCCTAAACAACCTAAGATGCGAAAGTTCAATTAACGTTCTTAATGAAGAGGATGCAACTCAATTCATAGAAGATTTTGAAAATCTTTCAATCAACGGAAGAAGAAAAACAAATTGATATTATAAAAAGAAATGGTTTAGTAGTTAATCTACAAAAAGTCAAACTATTTGATACAAAAATAAGATTTTGGGGGTTTGAAATTCACCTAGAAAAAATAAAGGCCATTCAAAGATCAATCGAGCTTCAAACTTTTTTGGGTTGCATAAATTATGTGTCTGATTTCATCCAAAACCTCAGGCCCATTCGCAAACCACTGTATCAAAGGTTGAAGAAAAATCCAAAATCATTGTCTGCCAAACACACCCAAACTGTTAACAAAGTTAAATCTTTAGTAAAATCAATCCCTTGCCTCAATCTCATTAATTTAGAAGCTAATCTTATCATTTAAACTGATGCCTCTGAATTAGGATATGGAAGGATCCTCAAATAGTGTTTAGATAACATTGAATCAATAATCCGACTTCACTCAGGAATTTGGAATGATACATAAAAAACTAATGAGTGCAGATCAATATGCTATGGATATAAGGTTTACCACAGTAACTTGATTCAGAACAAGATCATCCGACATACGGATTGGAATTCCCATGAAGTCATCAACTCCACCAAGGCCTTCGACCAATCTCATCTGTGCCTTCTGACGCAGTCATTCAAATGAGGCCTCTTGCCTCTCCTTCATCCAATAGGGAGTCTTCTATTCCTCCTACAACTTATTCTCAGGTTGTCACTCTTGACAAAAGATTCGTGTCAAAACACGAGATTAAATCATATTTCAAAAATCGATTATGGTCTATGATTCTATCATAGAACCTAAATACCAAAGTCTCACTCTAGATGAGACAATCGTTTAAAAAATATTCCCTAAAGGCTTTTATTTCCTTTAAGAAAACCTCAGAAAAACAAGAAAGTTTGATGGGTTTATTCTACTAGACACCCAAATCTATGGAAATAACTCATGTTCCAGATAAAAACGATCCTTCAAAAATTGCTTATTCAAAATTAAAAATCATTAAAGCAATCAATCCTACTTATTGTATGTTTACAGAAAAATTTCTTTCAAAACATTTTGTTCCTCAATCCTATTCCTACCAAGATTACACTCAAGCTTGGTTTAGAGTATTTTGGTTTTCAAACAGGAACTTGGTTCCTTTTGTTTTTTTTTTTTTGCCAAAACGCCTACAAAATCAATTTTCTCTTATGGTTTATTTAATGGTGGAATAATTTTGGTCTTACAGATGATATTCTATCAACTCCAATTCAAGAATCATATTTTTATTTTTCAAGAACTATTCAAAATAATTCATTCCATAATTCAATGAAATTCTACATCTATTTTCAAATTCCATAAATATTTTGCTCGAGCTACAATACAACTTCATATCCACAATATAAAATGTTGGTAAAAAATCTCAAAATCAAATGGTAGGAAAAATACAATTTTCAACATGCTTTCCATCAAGCACATGAAGAAATGGTTCGCAGAGAACGGATATCTTTAAGACCTTGATCAAAGAAGGAACGCTGATTTTTTATTTGACAAATCAAAACTCCTTGCAGCACTTGCTCAGGCCACAACTAATGTAGATTTCCAAAGATTACTATCAACAGAAGTAAATGCATCTTCATCTTCAAAATCAGCATCTTCTTCTATACAAGAAGATGACAAGCAAGCAAATCCAAAATACGATCTGGATGACCCATTTCTCAACTCATAGCCTATGTGAGCTCTGATGGCATATACCTATTTCAAATGAAAAATAGGTTTACGATAGAGTCTTTCAAAAGAAGGTTTCTATTCAAATATTAGTTATTAATAATAAGAAAATTAATGTATATTCGCATTTTTAGTATAGTGGATGAGTAAAAACTTTGTTAATATTCTAGTTTACGCTGTAAATATTGTTTTATCATCTAGAAATCCAAGAAAAAAATGAAAGACAACGAGCACGCAATTCAAGAACAAATCCAAGAGCTAAAAGGAAATTGTGTATATTTCATGGAGTGTTCGACTACGTTTGATGGTCTCGACCGTAAGTCGTAATGAAGTAGAGCGGTGAGTCCATTGGTCTGTCAATAATCTGTCGTAGGGAATACGATTAATGGTATACATAATTTAATAATGGTATTAATATTTCTTAAAGGCCGATAATTCTCTTTGCAGTTAGTATCGAACAATTGGTATCAGAGCAATTGGTATTAGAGCTATTCATTTATTAGACATATTAATACAATTATTTATCATACATATTTAACATTATTATTAAGAAGGAAGATATATATGACAAAATAAGAAATTGTCGGCCATTGAACCAACGAGAAATTGAAGATCTTTTCCCACTCTTGAAGAATATTTGTTGTCCTTTCTTGCATATATCATTAATCGTATTCCCTACGGTGGATTACTAACTAACCAACTGACTCATCACGCTTCTTCATTGCGATTTACGGTCGGGACCATCAAACGTAGTCAAACATTTCATGAAATATACATAATTTCATTTTAGATCTTGGATTTATTCTTGAATTGCGCTCGTTGTTTTCAATTTTTTCCTGGTAGAGATACTAATATACATTACTTTTTTTTTTCTTCTAATAATTAACATTTGAATAGAAACCTTCTTTAGGAAGACTCTATATTAAAAGAAACGAACCAAGAATGTTCCTATTTGAAAACTACAATACTCTAAACCAAGCTTTGATGTAATCTTGGTAGGAGTAGGACTCAAGAACAAAAGGTTTTGAAAGGAATTTTTCTATAAAAATACCTTGACTCCAATGAGTAGGATTGGTTGCTTTAAAGATTTTTTAGGGTCAATTTGATCTGGGACATGAGTTATTTCCACAAATTTGGTGTTTAGTAGAATAAACTCATCAAACTTTCTTATTTTTCTGAGGTTTTCTGAAAGGAAATTGAAGCCTCTAGAGAAGATTTTTTAAACTGACTCATCTAGAGTGAGACTTTGGTATTTAGGTTCTATGATAGGATCATAGACCACAATCGATTTTTTAAAATAATTATTTCAAAAGTTTTTATAACGAAAATGTCGTAGTAAAACCTTTTCAAGTCATCAAGGATTCCGAGGAGCACAAGGCTCCTACAAATAAAGAAATAAAGAGTATACAAGTTCAAAATAATTATTAGCCAAGTCTTCAAGTTAAAAGAAATTTTCAACCATCCTATACTTCTGAAGAAACTCCTAATCTTTTCCAACTCTTAGAAAAAATTAAATAAAAACTCAAAAGCAAAAGCTTCTTGAATAAATCAATAAACATCTAAACACCTAAGAGGTGAAAGTTCAATTAACGTTGTTAATGAAGAGGATGCAACTCAATTCATGGAAAATTTGGAAAATCTTTCAATCAACCAAGAAAAAAAACAAATCAACAAAACAATAAATAATTGTTATTCGTATTTGGTTCATTTGTAAACAATACCTTGCTCCTCAATTTCTTTTTGAGAAAACTCATTTGAAGAAGATATAGAAGACAAAATTTCTTCACAAAATTAGACATTTGAAAAATTTTAAGTGACTTTACCAAAATTAGATGCAAAAGAAATATATAATAAATATAATATTTGTTTGAATAATAAAAATATTAAGTTTGAACCATAAAGCATAATGGCTAACCTGAATAAATAGAAGTAGCTCGACTAACATAAATATTTATAATTTTAAAGTTAGGGTTTTGATTTTTCCACATCACAAAGCGTTATACAACCAAAATTTAACTCCCAAACCAATAAAACTTAATTTAATTTATATCCTTAAATCTAAAAAAAAAATTGTACTAAAAAATGAAAAAAATTATCATTATTTTTTAAAAGCATAATAATAAGGATGAAATTTTGAATGATAGGGGTTTCTGTCACTGCTCATAATGTATACCAATTGAGTTATGGTAAGTCATAATGGGTTTTATTTACATTGTTAATAAGAACTTCCATTATTAATGCACATTATGGTCCTGAATAACAGCGCAATCATTATAATAATAACAATACACATTATTGTTTCATTAATAATAACAATCATTATTATAATAATATTACATAATATAAAGTGTATAGGTCATGATAATAAATTTCCATTAACATGTCTAACATTTTTGTTAGTGTTTTTACATTTACATAGAATATTGATATATTGACATGAAAGTTTAGCAACCATCAATTTACTTATTTCTTTAAAAAAATCATGAACATAAAAAATATACCAACAAAATGTCAAATTTGTGAATATAATTTCGTCAATATAGTTTCATCATTTTCTGAAATTTAGATATCAATATTTTTTTCCAACATTGACAAAGCAATAGATGTGGTGTGGGTTAATAATAATAAATAAATACCTAAAATAAAAGATGTTGTTTTGAATTTGATAGCAGCTTTAGGTGAGTTTGTTTTATGAAAATTAAAATTAACTCTAGGTGGGGTGTAAGTAGGTTGGGTTGGGTATTAAGTATTCATTCAAACTGATTCAATGGTTTGATCGGTTCAAATTTAGTACAAAAGTTGAGAAAACAGTGATGTGCTCAAAAAATCAGAAAATAAAAGTCAAAGCAAAAAATCTGGTTAAAGATTGATGAACAAATCCAAAACAGTGAAAAAAATCTTGCAGTACAGATTAGTGATTGAGGCGGGCTAATTAAAGCAAAGCAACGTAACTTTGGGTTTTACCTCTTGATTGTCCGTAAAGGAGAGATGCAGGAGAGATCGCTGATGAGGGAGGCATCGATGAGACTAATTCAGAATCAAAGTCTTTGGAATTGGTGACAATGGGAGAAGGTTAGGGTTAGGGTTAGGGTTAGGGTTAGGGTTAGGATTGAGTTATAGAGGTCGAGGAACATATGGATCGTAGAGGTTTGAAGGAGACAGGGGCTAGTTACCGAGTTGTGACAACAACAAAAAAAAAAGGTAAAACCCCTAATTTTTTATGGTAAGTTCCAACCACATTTGGTTCAGTTCGAATTTGATAAATCATCCCTATCTACTAAAACCAATCCGACTCGGTTCATCCCACCGATCAGTTTATATATACCTTTATAGAATTAATGGGGGTATTAATTCTATCCCTTTCATTTATAGTACCCAAATGTGGTGCACGTTTTTCTATACCTAGCAGTTTCTAAATATTGGGGTTGGATTATATTTTATTTTAGTTTCTACACTTTTAATTTGCATCTCTTATTTTATAACTGTCTGTTTTGATATTTGAATTTTTTTAAAAACATTACTTCTTGGTAATTTATTTTATAAATCTGTTGTGTGAACAAACCTAATCAACACACTTAGTGAAATAAAGCCAAATTAAAAATTAATTGTTCATTTTTACAAAACTTAAATCTCTTGCATTCCTTATCTGTCTTTCCATCCTCTATTTCTTTTTTTTTTCAAATTGGAATTTTGAAGTAAATTAGAATAACCACATTGAGTAGATTAAATATATATA
>JBBPDI010070948.1:0-16771 GCA_037974545.1 Cucumis variabilis
ATAGTTATGCAACAGTTCATCCACCAACAATTTCTAACATGTTCGCAGCAGAACAACACAGTAAAGCTAAAATAAACCAAATGGCAGCAAGCTAATCGAAGTCTAAGCATGGTTACATTTGAAAGAAAACCCAAATTAGATCGAACTTGATATACCACTAGTAGACGAACACCGACTTGACGAACTCCAGTGCGTAAATCGGACAGAAACGGCCGTGGACCTGTGCGAACTGGTTGCAATGGCGTACCGTGAGGTTGGTGAAGGCCAGACGAAGAAATTTGGACGAAGATCTGGGCGGAGCTTCGTCGGCGGGTGAAAGCCGAGCGTTTCGGCTTCGACGAAACTACACGCGGCGACAGTTCCACGAATGGAGGTCGGCGACGCTTCATCGTCGGCCGGCAGGAGAGAACGAAAGGGAAGGGAGAAGATGGTGGCGGCCGGCGGTTTCAGTTAGGGCAAAAGAAGAAGAAGAAATTTTGGAGGGGGGGGTTACCGGTTGCGCAAGGAAGAAGAAAGGAGAGAGAGATCCTTATTTCTTTTTCTTTTTTTTTTAAAACAAAACAATAATAATTAATAAAATAATAAATAATAATAAATATATATTATTATTATTATCATTCCCAAAATATTTTCCCTTTCTCTTCTTATCTTTCCCATCTATATAAAAAAAACTTATCCTCTTTCAAGCCATAAGAATAAATAATACCCAACCAATAATTAAACCCTAAAATAAAGAAATTCAATTAGAGTCAATTACCTAGGCGCTCGGGATGTTACACTTATATTAGAGGAATTTCAAAGAACTTGGAGAAAGTGAGAAAATTAGAGATTATCATTTTCTTTATTTTTCTTATTTTCTTATTTATTTGTTTATTTATATATTATAAATATTCTTTTTAATATTATATTATATATATATATATATATATATATATATATTTCGATTGCATCTCGTTTTTTATGATAGTTATTTTTTAAAAAAAGATTTATGGAGACAAAAGAAGGTAAATTTTCATAGATATAACAAAATTTGAAAATATTTACGGCCTATATAACAATTTAAGAAAAGCTCATTAAGACTTATTATTTTTTCACAATTTTTTATTTGCCCTTACTGGTTTATAACGATTTTTCAATTTTAATTCTTCTTCTTCTTCCTGATTTTTTCACTTTCTTTTTGAGTTATTCATGTTCAGTTTTATATAATTTTCATCTGGATCATTCTTTCTCTTATTTATCATCTTCAACAATATTCTTTCTCTTCGTCATCTTTGTCATCAGCTTGGACAATCAAGATCGTTTATTACTCTGTCAATATCATTGCAGTGATCTTGTTTTTGGTGAGAATTCTAAATACTATAGCAAATTAGAATTGCTTAGATGATTATAAAATTATAAAATTTTGTTAAGAATTCTATATCATTCCATATAAAGATAATTTTTGTTTTTGTTTGTGGTAAGAATTATAAATTTTGTTTTCGTGTTTAAATGTGTAAAAGATTTAAGTATTACTGTAAGACATTCTATATTTTATTATGAAGATCGTTAATTTGAAGGTTCACGATCGTTTAAATTGAACTAAGAAATTTATATTTCACTGTGAAGATTGCTTTTGTTTTTTTTGTTGTTAGTAAGAATTCTAAAGTTTGTTTTCGTTTCAAATGTTTTGAAGTTTTAAGTATTATTAATGTAAGAATTCTGTATTTCATTATGAAGATCGATAGTTTGAAGTTTTTTATGATAATTTACATTGAATTACACGATCGTTTACCACTATCAATAGGATCACTTACCCATTTTAACGCGATCGCGTACCATAACAAGACGATCGCTTACACTATTCAATACGATCACCAGGATCATATGATCGTGTACCCATGTCAACACGATAATTTATTGTATTCAATACTATCGTTTATTATTGTCAAATGATCGTTTATCATGGTTAATATGATCATTTAATGTATATTATTTCATTGCACGATCGTTTATTTATTCTTGCATTGTGTTTATTATTATCATTTTGTACATTTTATTCTTTTATTCATAGATGTATATCTATGTCTATCTATTTCTTTCTATCACAATTAAATACTTAATTTTATTTTTTTACAGATTACAATGTCTTTTTCTATTCTTGTTTTTTTTATGGAAGTCAATGGAATGGATGTAATGTTTATGAGAATTACTTAGTTGCTGAAATTTTGATAGATGTTCGAGTCAGCTTTAATTCTCTGGTTGATTTAATATGTGAACAGATTCAATTGGATGAGTAAGTAGAATTATCTGTTTTACTTGATTTTGGTAAAAGCGACATTTAAACTGTAGTGCCAGTAAAGAAAGAAAATGATGTTGCTTGGTATTTATCTTTTGCTAAAGATGAAACTAGTATACATCCATCAGTTGCTCATGTAACTATTGATTCTTTGGAAAGGTCTTCTTCTTCTAATAGTGTACGACAGAATGTTGATATGTCATTGAATGTAGGTTCTCCTTCTTATGTTTCAAATGAGGAAATTATAAGAGACATTTCATATCATGGGGATTTGAAGGAAAAAAAGTTTATTTGAAAGTAAAGAAGTGCTTTCAAAATGTTTTTACATAATAGCAGTGAATAACAACTTTCAATTTAGAACCACAATATCAAATTTGAGGTCTCTTGAATTTTGATGCCTGCAAGAAGGATGTAAATGGTATGTTAGGACATCTCATTATAATAAGAGCGAGTTGTGGATGCTACGAAAATACATTTCTGAACATGACTGTTCATGGAATACTACCTAAAGTTGTCACATGCAAGCTTCTTCAACAGTAATTGGCAGTAGCTTGATAGATGATTTTAGGTTCATGTCTATTGATCGTTCCATTACATAAGCAATTGTGCATAAGGCATGTACAAACTTGGAGTTAATATAAGTTATCAGAAAGCTTGGAGAGAAAAAGAACACATAGTAAAGATATTAAAAGGTGACACAGTTGAATCATACATGTTGATTCCAAGGTTCTTTGATAAATTGGTTGAATCTAACCCAGGTATAATGAGTTTCATATATCGAATTTACATTCAATTGGAGATGAATTTATATATTTTGACATTTTTTTCCTGTCAAGAATATGTCAATCATGACGATTATTAAATGTCAATAAAATACCTAGCATGATTATAATTAAATGTCAAGAATATCTTTATCTTGACAATTTTTTTTAAAAATCAAATGTCATATACTCCTCTATTACTACGTTTTTTTACAAGAAAGTACATTAATGACAGTCCTTATTTTCTTGCCGCCCTGCCATTACACAGACTAGTTCAATCACAAAGTACTTCTAATACAACACACCCATATGGAAACAAACAATCAAAACTTTAGTATATATACGTTATCATACACTTTGTAATATTTGTATAATTGTTCGTAAAGATTTTGCATCTGTCCAACACATTATCATTCTAACCACCATTCAATAGGTTAAAAAAAAAAAAAACCACTTCATATCCATATTTTATTTTAAGAATCTTATTAAAAACTCACAATAGAAACCATTAGGTGTTAACAAGTTACAATTACTTGGTAGCTTCACCACTATAGATCATATTCGTGTAAAACCTAATAAAAATGCAAAAGTTGTATTTTGTAAATTACAATATAGAGTTTTGAACTACAACAACATACAACAAATGTCAAAGAAAATCCAAAATTTTGCATTGAGAGTTTTGAACTAAGTAGAAACCAATATTAACTCTAATAGAATAAGAACATACCAACTATAAAAAAAATTAGGTCAATCTATTTGGGATATCAATCGTTCTTTCAATATAAACATTAGTCAACGAAATACTTCCCAATGTAAAAATATATAAACAAAATATCTTTAATCAAAAGCACACTTAAACTAAATTGTCAAGAAAAATGAAAGCAATCTTGTAAAAATTCTAAATTTACAATTACAATATTCTAAGTAGACGAATGTTCAACACCTATACCTGATAAGTTAACAAAAGGGGAAAATAAATGGCAATCACCTATACATGATTCTGAAGTGTTTCTTTAACAAAAGAGATCATAGTTGAAAAACTGGATGCAAACAAACATAAACCTCAAAGCATAAAACTCAAAATGAAATTGTTACAGAAGCGGCTGAAATGATTATACTTGTTCCACTTTAGTTCTTAAGTTTTCATACGTACATAATACTTTTTCTTACTTGGCAGCAAAAATAATTTTTTGCTAATCAATACATGTATATATATCAATTATTAATTTAAGAGGAATTTGAAGGAACTGATTTATAAGTTAAAAAAAAACCCAGAGCTGCATAAACTCAAATAACACAAACATAAGCAGAAGAAATTATTTTAAACTAATTATAGAAGAACCCTATGGTAAGTTATTTTAAAAAAGAAACTAAATATAATAAGTGTTGCAAAAAAAAGTTTGACATTATCCCAACAAAAGCAAAACACGTGTACATTGCTTGTTAGGTGTGGTTTCTTCACTTCTATATTATTGTGCAAGACCTATAAAAAAAACAACATTCATTTTAGAATTCAACCCAATACATCAAAGTCAACGTCAAGAATAGTAATTATATTTCCAAGGAAAATGCCTTTATCAAACACATACACTATTATAAAACTGGCATACTTAATACCTACAGTTTTAATAAAAACTGTCAAGTAGAAAAAAAAACCCGTTAAGAATAAACAATAATAATAAAATGCATAATTTTTTATTTTTTATTTTAAATACATGACAGATTAAAAGCGTCAAGACTAATTTTATTTACTTGACATTTTTTAAATGTCAAGTAATGTATTTTTTCTCCATTTTCAAAAATAAAATTTTTTTTCCACTTTTTTCTTAAATTTCCCATTTTCTCTCCAATTTTGTAAAAAAAAAACTTTTCCCTCTTTTTTTTACCCAAAATTTCCTTTTCCCCCAATTTCTAAAAAACCCTAATTATTTTTCTCTCAAATTTTTACTCATCCTTTCTCCATCCACGAATTCTTCCCCTAACTTCAAACTTTTCCCCTAAAATTCTCATCCACTAAAGCCACGACCGCCCACCACACCCAACATCATACGACTCATCCACCACGCCCAAGCTCCAATGACCTGTCCACCACCTTAAGTTTCAATGGCTATTCATCTGCTCTTTAGCGTCTGTTCGTGTGCCACTCGTTAATCAACTTGATTCCAAAAGGGTCATTCGTCAATTCGTGCACAACTTAGCCGTGATTCCAATCGTCTGAACTTCAGAGTCCGACGAATCCAGACGTACAGGCAGCTCATTCTTCCCCAATTCCCTGATTACTCATAGCAGGTAATTTGTTCTTCAACGTCAGACGTATGTCCCACCACTTCCCTGATTCCAGCGCACGACTCCAATCGTCCGGGTTGCCTTGTTTCCCGATTCTAGTTCTTCCCTGATTTCATCAGGTTGCCTTCTTAGTTTCTTTCCCTCTCCCATTGTATGTTTTGAATACTTATAATTTTGTTTCGAATACCTTAATTACTCATAGTTTTCCATACGATCTTAAAATGGTGCCTCTTTCTGATCTTTTCCCATCCTTTGATCATTGTGCTCATCTCTTTTCAAAATGCATTCAACACGAACATTTCATGGTTGACATGTCCTTGATTTTCCACCTTATCAAAACTGCATTTTTGTTTGACCTCTTCCTTGCAACCTGTCTTATTGACGTGTACTCCAAATTAATTCTATGGAAAATGCACATAAGGCAATTGATGATTTGCCCATTAGAAATATTCATTCGTCTTGCGTTCTACTCCCGCGCTTTAATATATCTATATCTATATCTATATCTATATATATATATATATGTAATTAATGGGATTTTTGTCCTTGCCTGTCAAGGTGGGAAGGGGCTACCAAATATTGCTCAATACATACCAAATAATATATTGTCGTGTAGAGATCTAGCAAGTCCCTTACTCAGTTGAGTTCTTAATTTTTGTGTAGTATTTGCTTTTTGTTTGTTTATCTATTTGTTACTGTCGTTTAAAAGAAAATCAAGAAAAGAGAAGAGAGGAAATGTCTTTATTTTGACGCCTTTAAAGGTTCATCCAACCATCATTTCTGGACCTTCTTAGACATTTGTGGTTAGCCTTTTAACTAGAGCTTATAAAAGTGGGTTTAATTTTATTCACAATTGAACATGGAAAAGAAAGTTAAGTTACCATGGTTTGGACCTAAAATGTTGATGAGTTAAAAAGGGTAATAATTGTATCAAAATTTTATATCCAAGTTCAAATGGTAAAAGAAACAATGGGAGAGAATGCACTTCCAAGGATATAGAATGGACATTTGAAGAGTGGGAGTCTAAAAATCCTTTATTGCTAGAGGTAAATGTATAAAAATATCCTTTCACTGTCTCTTTTATTCTTCTAAGAGTATTCAAGTAAAAAAAACAACCTTAAAAAGTTATAGAAATGCACTTCCATTGTCTTTTTTCTTCTTCCTTTTTTTTTATTATTATGAATTCACATTGAGTTTAAAGCACCAATTAATGAATCCACATTATATAATTAACAAATTTTATTTTACGTTCTTCAGATAACACAAATTCAAATTGAAGTCTTAAAACTTTCCTTTTCTTTTACTCAATAGTAATATATTAATAGTTTGAGTCCTAACTAAATACGCCTTCTATATTATGAACTATATATATATTTTTATTATTTTAGTACATTAAATCTATAAAATCAGACCCTACAACCATATTTTTTATTATTGGTGGTGTAATAGTTATAGAATAACCGATGATATTGAATGTTACCAATTTCTATTTTCTATTTGTCTTTTGTTTGTCAAATAGTTAATTGCATCATCATTGATCATTTTCTTTTGCAATAGTGGGTGTAGAAAACTTCTAATCATCATCATTTATTTTTATGTATCATTGTAGTCTTTGATATTGTACTTGAAATTGATAACCATTACTCAATAACTTCTCTTAGGATTTACACCCATGGATAATTCATGGATTGCACAAGAGTAGGTTATCCAAAGATTATGAATTGGTTGTAGAAAGCTTCATGAATTTTTTATTTTCTAATACAAATGATGGTTCTATTCGTTGTCCTTATTTAAAATGTGGGGATTGTGAAAAACAAAGTCACACTACTATTACAGATCACTTATATGTCAATGGAATTGATGAAAGTTATAAAATTTGGTTTTGGCATGTGAACAACTACCTAACTCATCTTCATATGGAAAATCTTCTAAGTTTGATACCCACGTGTATGAAGATAATGATGTTGGAAGTATAAATGAAATGATTGAAGTTGCTCATGAGGAGTATTCAAAACATTCAAATGAATTTAAGAAATTGCTTAATGATGCTAAAAAACCATTATATGAAGGATGCAAAAAATTCACCAAATTGTCCACATTAGTCAAGTTGTATAAAGAAAATTTTAAAGAAAACTTTAGGTGCAACTGAAAAGTTTGAAGAAGATATTGTGGTGACTATGTGTCTGCTAGAAAAATATTTTCCTCGGTCATTTTTCACCATTATGATGCATCTCAGTGTGCATATTGTTAGAGAAATCAAACTTTGTGAACCTGTATATCTAAGATGGACGTATCTCTTCGAAAGATACATGAAAGTTCTTAAAAACTATGTGAGAAATAGACATCGTCCAGAGGGTTGTATTACAAAAAGTTATATAGTAAAAGAAGCTATTGAGTTTTGTTCAGACTTCTTATCTAGGGTTGATCTTGTTGGGCTAGACATTAATAGATTAGATGCATCTTTAGACAATTCAAGTTTTGGTAGACCATCGTCTTTAGGAGTTTCCTTCATACCTGAACAAGATCTTCTATACCAAGCTCATCGGTATGTTTTGGCAAATACAATTGATGTGCAACCATATATATAGTAAGTTAAAGTTTCAATTATCTTGTCTTTTGTTTTTTATTTAATTTTATGACATAAACTTTAACTTTATGTTACAATGTTTCAATGTTCAAGTAAACACGTGGGGGTATTGCAATTGAAATACTCAAATAAGGTTCTTCATAAAAAATGGATTCAAGAAGAACAAAATCGAACTTTCATATCTTGGTTAAGAGAAGAGGTAAAATTTTAAACTTATTGATATTTTTTATGGTGAACATTGTAATTACGTTAAGGTACTTATCATGGTAGGTTGTATATGAGATTGGGATGGAAAATGTTGAAGTTTCAGATAACTTGAGGTGGATTGCTCATGGCCCCCATCCTTTTATCATTAAGTATAACAGTTATGCCATTAATGGATGTCGCTATCACACGAAGTCTTATGATCAGAATCGAAATGTACAAAATAGTGGAGTTAGTTTAGTGGCGAAAACAATGCAAGTGTCCAGTTTAAAAGATAAAAACCCCATCATTGGAGATATGTCCTTTTATGGAGTGATTCAAAGACATATGGGAACTTAATTATAATACGTTCAATGTTGGAGTGTTTAGATGCGATTGGTTTGAGAACAATAGTGGTATGAATATCGATGACCTTGGTTTTGTGTTAGTTAATTTAAAAAGAATAGGTTACAAGTCTAATTCATTTATAATGGCAACTCAAGCAAGACAAGTTTTTTATATTGAAGATCCAAGTGATGTTAGATGGTCAATTGTGCTTACTCCACCACAGAAAGATTGTGAAGATTAATAAAAACTTGGAGATATCATGTTACATTGTCAAGGAGTACCTAGTGATATGTCAAATATCAATGAAAGTAATGATTTAGATGAGAATATCTCAATATATGTATGATCAGACTGTGAAGGCACATGGGTTCCTAAATAACACATTGTGGGTGGGTTTCTACTTGTTATATACATGCATATATGCTATGTTTTATTTTGAATTTGCCTAGTATGCCCAATATAATCTACACTAAAAAATTTCTTTTTAATATTGCTTTGACAGGATATTCTCTTTACACATGGAGCCAAAGATAGTAAGTAACAATCAAGACAAGAAGTTTGGTGGATTAGTTGTTGGAGGAGCTGATGAACAAATTATAGAGAAGCCTAAAAAACAAAGGAAGCGAAGACCTACAATTATGTTTGATTTGACTAGTATTCGAAGTGAAGGTGAGAGAAAATTAGTGGAATATAATGAAGATGGCATACCCATTGGAGAAAATGAGATGAAGCTAAACTCTTTTATTGGATTGTGTGTACACTACCACATCCCCATTAACTATCCATCATGGACAAATGTGCCTACTGAATTGAAGGACAAGAACTATAGCATAGTTGAGGTAAATTTGCTTATTGTTTTTGTATAAGTTTATTTCAATTGACAATGTGACACTAATCGATCTTCAATCTCAGGCTGCATTTATAATGGACAGTAGATCTAGAAAGAGCGTTCTTAAGACTGCAGGGACAACATTTTGTCAATTTAAGCATTGGTTGATGACGAAGCATATCTTTCCATTCAGGAATGGACCTGAACTTTTGAGACGACCCCCAGACATGTATTCTTACATTAACCAAGGACAGTGAGAAAATTTTGTTAGATCTAGACTATGTCTACATTTTAAGGTATCACTGAATTTATTTAGATTTTTAGGTTTTAAATATTTGTTAAAAAACTTTATAAAACCCCAATACCATGTTATATTTGTGTAGGACAAAAGAGAACTTCAGCAAGAGAAACGGAAAAAGAATAAGTATACCATCGACTCTCAAGAAAAGGTTATGCTAATCTTCAAGAGGAATTGATAAGTAGTTTATGTTTGAATTAGTCTTAAAATCTTCTTAATCAATCTAATGCATTGTATATATTGAAATGAAGAAAAATATACCTTCAGAAAAAGGTGATCTTGATCGAGCTAGCATGTGGAAGAAGGCTTATGTAGATAAGATGGGACAATATAATGATGAACACGTTCAAGAAGTTGTGAATTGTATAGTAAGACACATATTACAATTTTACATTCTTTAAAGTTTTTAAGCTTTATGACATTAAGCTATAATTTTTTTTACGTTTTTTGGATGAGATCTCAAAGACTTTTGCTGACAATGAGCCATCTCCAAACGATGTTTTGGCATAAGCTTTGGGTACACAAGAGCAGAGTGGATGTGTACGTGGAGTTGGCGAGTTTGTCACCCCAACTGCTTACTTCCATACAACAAAACACTCAAAGAAACGAAGTGAAGAAATTGAGAAGCTTAGTGAAGAGAATGAAAAACTTCATTTGTGAGTTCAAGACTTAGAGAGAATGCACATATCAACACAATCTACACCAACGTCTGCACATGGATCTACTCTAGACAAATATTGGAATATGACATTCAATGTAAAAAAAAAAACACTAGAAAATGAGAAAATGAATGTCACAACTAAGGTGGTTAAAGAGGAGGTGAATGTGGAAGATGAACATAAGGATGCTATTGAGGTAATTAGTTAAATTTTGACAAAATTTGATACATGAGTTTTATATAAGTCTTATGTAGTTTAGCATTATTGTTGGGTTTATGATTCTTAGGTTCCTAATGAAAAATAAGATACTTGTGAGTTTAACATCAACATGCCAATACCTTTGAAGACATTCATTACCAACTACCAATCTCATTGATTGGTATCAGTAGGAAGACTTGTGTTCTCTGCAAAGATATTATTGATTTCTGTAACATGCGAGAAGTCAAAACTTTCACATTGGTGGCATATATGGCGTAAGTACTCATTTGTCAACTCAAGACTCATTTGTCAACTCGAGACTTTTTATATAAGCGTTCGTTTGTTGACTTTTTCATTTTTCTTAGGTATTTGCATTCACAAGACATTTCAAATTACATCTCCGTTGACTCATCCCTTATATCTGTTGGTCACAACACCCAAGAAGTTAGAGCTTGCAATCTATGTAGTAGATTAATGGCTTCAAAACAAAACCAACTTGTTCTGGCTCCTTTTTATCCCGAGTAAATAATAAAATATACTAATCAATTTATTAAATTGTATTGCTTCTTCTTTCATTGATATTGAAACACATAGCTCATACTTTAATGTGCTCTCCATTTAGGGGGTGGGGGGGAGAGGGTTCAACTTGTATTGTTGTAGTCTACTTTTGATTTAGCGTAGAGAAACCCGTTTTGGATTATGTTAAGACAATCTACTTAATTATATTCTTTTTATGTAGTGGTCATTGGGCACTTCTGGCTATTAACGCATATGATGAGACAATTTACTATATTAACTCACTTTGAACAACATCAAGAGTAGATATTATATACGTAACTAACACGTAAGTAAGCTTTTTTAATATATGATGTTTTTTGTCTTAAAGTTCACTTCATGGCTAAAGTGTAGTTGTTTCTTGCAAATAGGGTTATTACTATCTTTCGCTCTAAGAAAAATATTTAAACAAATTGAAAACAATCAATATGGAAAACAGTGAATGTAAAGTATAAACATATTTATTCGTTAATTAGAAGTATATGGTATATGAGCTATTTGCACCATTATGTATATATTTTGCTAATTTATGTATTTATAGTGTCCTTTGTAAATTGGAGTAGTTAAATGTGGGTACTATGTCATGAGATACATGAGAGATATAATCACTAATGAGAGCATAATAGTCACAGATTCGATATGTTGTGTTTAAAAGATTATTTGAATTATTTTCTACAATTCAAGTAATCAAAGTATTAATTTTAATATTTTGGATTTCATATCAGATTAATACAAGGAGCCCATATAATCAATTCGAGTTGGATGAAGTGCGCATGGAGCTTGCTGATTTTTTAGGTGGCCACATTTGATTATGGTGATTATATTTTGGGTTAAATAGATAAGTTTTGTTGATATTGGATATAGGTGTGATATTTTGTGGATATACTTGATAAAACTAGGTGAATTAGTTTTTGTTGATATTTTGTTGATACACCTATAGTTAGGCTACACATAGATGGAAAGTTTAGGCTATTGTTAGAAGTTTAGGTTAACTATATGTATGTATATGGTTTGTTGATATATATATATGCAATATGTTAAATGTAACACCCCGAAATCTTAAGGTAATATATTTTTATCTTTTAAATATATCAAATCATCTTGGTTAAAGATTTTAAGTTCTAGGGGTGTATTTTTGTATAGTAGAGTTGTTGGGAAAGAAAAAGGAATGAGGAATTAAAAAGGATATAAGAAATAATAATAATAATCTTTATAATTTTAATTATTATTACTATTATTATATTGTTAAAAAAAAAAAGAGGGAAAAGAAAAGAAATTCCCTTCTCTTCCGCGCACGACCACCCCCTATCACTTTTCTTTTCTTCTTCCTCAAGACCTAGCCGTCGTGGCTCCCTTCCCCTGCCCATCCGATGAAGTCCCAACCAGTCGAGACCTAGCCGTCATCGTCCGCACGTAGCCCGTCATCCAAATTCGACGACTGCGTTCGACCCTCAATCATGAAACGCATCGTCTTCCCTGTTTTTCGTGACCCTCTGTCTCCATTCGTCCTGGTTAGTGAAGCCGTTGCACGCTTCATCAACCGTTCGCTGGACGACCCACTCACCTCTAGAAGTTCTGTGTCATTTAGTTTGTCCGTCGAACATCGCTTTTCAACTTCCAGTCGTGGATTCCAAGCCAACTTCTCTGATCAATTGGCATGATTTTTCGTTAGGATCGTTAGTTGCTGCCTCTTCCTTCTGTAAATCATCAAAGTTGTTTTGGTTGGTAACAATTTAAGTTGTGGGTTGTAATTGTTTCAAAGTTGTTCAAACGTTATGGTTGGAATAATTGATTAATTTGTTATTTGAATCTTGAAGGTGTTGAGAGTAACGTTGGGTCACTTGAATTCACAACCAATTTGTGAATTTTGGAGTTCGGTTCGCCAATACCTTGGTAAGCTTGGTTGTTACCTTGAAGAAATTAAGGGGGAGATTATACCATGGAAATAATTAAATTCTTTTATCCTTATGATTAGGTGTTCGTTGGATACAGTTGTTCGAGAAATTTGAGTAACTTTGAGGTAAGGAACTTTCTACTGGACTCACTTATAGCTTTGAGTTGTGTTGGATTGTATTGTTATATCCGAACTGAGTGAAGATGATGATTAAGATATATATACTTTTAAATGTAGATTTAGTGTTTATTGTATGTTGCGTTCGACTGAGAAAAATATATATATCTGTGTATGGATGGGTGTGGACTTAGTATTTGAATGTATGTTGTGACTGACTGGATATGTATATATACACATATGGATGATGAATGACTGAAACTCCTTGATGTTTCTTATAGTGGGTAAGTTTGAAATGACGGATTTTTGGTTTGGACTGAATGTATGATATATTGTTATGGTTGTGTTCTTTTGAACTGAGGAGACGATACGGTTATGCTCTTGTAGACTGAAGGAAATATTATGTTTTTCTTAGTTGTTGACCGATGTACTAATATGTTTCTAATTGGCTTTGGGCTAAATTAGAGTAAGATGACTGTTAGGTGTTAGTGAAGAGCTTATATGATGAGGACATTTGACTGTATTGTGAATGACTGTTAAGACATTAGAATGGACTGAAGGAAAAAATTATTAGTTTACCTATTGTGTAGTTACCTTGCAGGTTTCCTACGGGATCACCACATTTTATATCCTGCGGGATTATTTGACTGATATGTGTTTCTGCTGAACACTCCACTCATTTATGCGTCCTTTAGGGCGTTAGACTGATTATGAGTATTTTACAGGATCACAAGACTATGACTGTGCAGAGTACTCCAGTAAGAAGCTAATAATTTATTTTTCCCTAACGAGACCAGTAGTGGGTCTCTTACTGAGTATGCTTATACTTACCCTTTTATGTTTAATTTTTTTCAAGCAAAGATAATAAAGGAGGCAGACCAGCGAGAGGCAAGAAGGAGGCGTGATAGTCATAGGGGATGTTATCAATTGCTTCTGCTTATGTTTTGTTTTCTTATTTCGTTTTAGTACTTGAGACTGTTTAGAAAATTTTGAGGTTTAACTGAGTTCATGAACTAATGATTTACAAGCTTTACTTTGAATATTTGGTTATTTTAAACAGGGCCCAAACTTAAATTTTGTTTTCTTTGAGAGTTTGATTTTTAATTTAATTTGGTATTTTTTTGTAAACTAAGGTCATTGTTTTAAATTAATGACTTCGACTTAGTTAGAAAAGTTGGGTCGTTACATTAAAATATTATTAGTTTTTTTTATGGAAAACGTTTAATTGTTTCAATTATACAATTAATGTGTACTTTAGCACATTTGTATGTATACTGTCTTGCTTTACTTATATACGTTCGACATTGTTGAACTTCAAAATTGGTGCAAAATAAATTATGGGGATGTTTTAAAATCTATAATTTTTTATTAAAAAAAAACTTGACATGCAAAACGTGTCAAGAGTAAACAAATTCTTGACATGTAGAAAATGTCAACAAATCTTATATATTTGACGTTTATAAACTATCAAGTATAATTTTACTTGACGCGTAAAAAACTGTCAAACAAAAACCCTCTTATTCTTGACAGTGGATTACTTGACATGTAAAAAGCATCAAGTAATCTCATATACTTGACGCTTTTTACCTGTCAAGTAAACTAGCTTTACTTGACGCTTAAAAACTGTCAAGTAAACTAGCTTTACTTGACACTTAAAAACTGTCAAGTAAAGCTCTCTTATTCTTGACACTGGATTACTTGACGCATTGAAAAGCGTCAAGAAAACAGATACTTAATAGTTTTTAAGTATCAAGTAAAGCCAGTTTTTGTAGTAGTGATAGATAAAAAAATTTATCATACTCAAAGAAAATGTCTTTACCTTAAAACTTCTTTCTTGAACCTATTTCTTTCACGAAACATTGCTCTCAAAATATAAATATAATAGGTCAAAAGTAAACATGTACCTTGACGTATAATCACAAAATAGAAAGGTTAGAATGGACTTCGAGTGTCATTTTGACAATGAAAATCAAAAGTAATTAAAAATGTTAAACATTCTTTTAACTGAGAATTTAACTATCACACCTACCTAACAAAAAAGCCTAAGTAGTATTTAAATAAATTGTACTAGAAAATGAGAATTTATATAGTTCATTGGTGTACAAAATAGTAAACTAAAATTTAAATCAAAGTATAGACTTCACTTGATGTAGTACTTTTAGACTCAGCTTCTAAAGTTTTTCAAAATTCTAGCAGGGTGCTCGTACTGCTAGTGATCCCCATAATGGTACTTGAAAAAGTAAAACATTATGCATCTCATTATATTTAAGAACACTCACCCCAAATGTTTTTCAACTAATAAAATTCAACAACATTATAATTATGAACATATGCATTCGAAAAAAATTAGTTGTAGCTAACCGACTCTACCTTTAAATACTTAGGGGAGATTTGAAATGATGGCATGATAGCTTGAGACACATATCTGCCCAGAGGGAGAGGTAAAGGAAGAGTTAAGTCTAAATCCCACAGTAAGAAAGGAAATTCACCTTCTATCTTTCTTTGTCAATTGAAATGAACTCAACATCTTAAAAGTAAAAAAACAAGAAAAGCTTGCAGCAATGATCAAAATAAAGTTCTAATGCAACTCGATAGGTGATTATGACTCAAACAACAATTGTTAAAGTAGGATAGATTGTCTAAGGATAACAACACAAATCAGAATAAAATAGGGTAAATTTCTAAGCATCAAATAAATTATTTCACCCTCAAAGATCCCTTTCAATTAAACTCGTAAACTTCAACCTACCAAACTTGAATCAGTCTCCAATAACATAAAATGCAGTAATGCCATAGCCCACATAACATAGAAACAATTGAAAAGAGTTTCGTACTGACAAACAATATGAAATATCATCGGACTAGAGATCACCTAAGTTTTCACCGTTTCACTCCATACCATATTCTTCAACTCCTGAAATGTCTTTACCGGAGCACATAATATTTTCAAATAAATATTACCCAAATCAAAAGTAGCGTCTCATATTTAAAAAAGAAAAGACAAAACAAAAAAGAATACCATCCAGAAAAGCTTAAGCTATCCATGTAATTATTATACAAGTTTAAGCATGTACCTCTGCAGACCTTTGAATCAAGAACTCGAAGTACCGGTGGTGGCATCTCCAAAAGGTAATTTCACTTCTCATTTTTTAAGAGGAATTTTGTAGAATTCTACATCCTCTAGTCATAAATTCATGGAGAAGAAACTTCACCAGCATGGTGCTTTAAAACAAAAGCATATTAGTTTTTTAAAAATGTATCTAGCAATAAATTAAAAAAATTTCCTTTTATTTCGTTTTTAAAATGTCCAATATAAGAAAAGCAACATCATCCACAACATTTAAACGAAGACAACAAACATCATAAGAAATTCAAATTATGACGACACAAGGTTAGAAGGCTTTCAAGTCTGAATAGAAGAATTTTGTATGATTTTTGCATGAATAAAATAGGAGATTGGGAGGGTAATTACAGAAGTCGTTGGAAAGGATTCACCCGTTTGAAGTTATAAACTTAACGAAGTCTAGATAACTCTTTAAAAATTCTAGAAGTATCATTAAATTAAACAATTGGTTTATTTTCAAATTTCTCAAAGACTAACTACAATATTCAGAACATAATTCTGTCAATCTCTACTGTCATATGATTGAAGACTGAAGTAAATTGAAGAAAATAAGAACAAGTCATGCTTCATAGCATTCTCACAGCAAAGAACAACCCACATTGCATAGAATTATAAACTTGCAATTTAGTGTTTAGTAGGTCTAAGAATATTAAGTCC
>JBBPDI010070980.1:0-16766 GCA_037974545.1 Cucumis variabilis
ATGTTTGATTATGTGTTGGATTGCATAAATTGACTGTAAATGTGTTGAACTGAAAGAATGAAACGATGGTAGTTTGACTTGTTATCTGTTTGACTGATTAAAAATGCTAGATTTGGACTGAGGGAAAATTGTTTACTTTATCTATAGGTAGTGTGCCTTGTAGGTGTCCTACGGGATCACGATATGTTGTGCATCCTTCGGGAGCACTAGACTGGCATGTGCTTTCTGCAGAACACTAAACTAATATATGTGTCCTTCAGGGTATTAGACTAATTATGTGTGTTCCTACGAAATCACAAGACTGTTAAAGTGTAGGGCACCCCTAATAAGAAGATAACAGTATTTATTTTTCCCTAGTGAGACCAGTAGTAGGTCTCTTACTGGATATGTTTATACTCGCCCTTTTATGTTTAACTTTTCAAGCAAAAACACGGAAGGTAGACCGATGAGAGACAAGAAGGAGACATGATTTCCATAGGAGAAAAGTCCTTCAAACTGCTTTCGCTTTATATTTTTGTTTTTACTTAGTAATCGAGACTGTTTTTGGTTTTTCATGATTGAACTTTCTTTATTATTGATATTTTGTAAACTTTCAAAATTTTGTTTGAATTAGGGCCTGAATATATATAAAAACTAAAGTTTTACTTAATTGATTAAGGTTTATGTTTCAAATATGAGTCTAGTGTTAAAGTAACAACTTCAGCTTAATTAAAAAAGTTGGGTCGTTACAGAAGGTTCACTAGAAGACAAGAATGGTAGTTGAAGTTGATGTGACTTCATAAAGGTTACAATTGACTCTGACATGATCTGGAGAATAGAAGTTTTCTATCAAAAGTTACCTATAAAAATGACTCAATCTTTGCCAAGCAAAGGTGTGCCTGAATAGGCCAAAACCTAGAGAGCTGGCGAAAATCCTTTCCGCCATCTATAAAAGTCTATCCTTCTTCTTCTTTGGTTAGTTTCTAAGTGAGAGCTTAGGGACAGGGTAGAGAAGATTCCAACATTTCCTCTCCCCTAACTTGTAATATTCCTTTTCTTTACTTTCTATTTTTATATTTCGTTGTAATGTAAAATGTTCATAATGTAGAGTGGCCTAAGACCTAGATTCTTTAATATATTACATGTTTATACCTTTTCAATCAAGCATTCCTTTATTGTTCATCTATCAATGTGTTTTACGTAGTTTAGGTTTATGATAAGTTCCTGATAAAAAGTCTAATTATAAAACTTAATACGTTAGTTGACCTATAATAATCACTTGGCCAGTGTATGTCGCTAACTACTCGTAAGAGTAAGAAGGGACATGGCTAATACGCCAAGGATGAGTTTGAAGACAAACTCCATCTTGGAGAGATAACTTCCACCACTTGTGTCTCAAAAGAAAAACAAGTGTGGGTACTTGGCATTGATAACTTGTGTAAATACAAGTTATTATGGCCTTTTAGGTAGAATAATGGGACAAAAATGCATGGTAAGAGTGCCAAAATGCGTATCTTATGTTGTAAATGCATAATTATTTACAAATAAACTTTACATAAGCAACAAGCCTGCTTTACCCCGTTTTTAGTGCTAAATACAAAATTATCAACAGAAGAAGAAGTTATCGAATCACAGAGGAACTCGCGAAAAAGAAGTAAGAAAACCACATTAAAATGCGAGAAGACATTCTCTAAAAGACAAATGCGGTAGATGAAGTTGACATGACTTTACAAGATGGACAACTTTCAGCACTGACATGTTCATAAAATTTGATTTTTCACCTAAATCTTTCTATAAAAAGGAACTTCATCCTTACCATGAAAAGAGGCTAGATGTCTGAATGGACAAGCCACTAGAGGTCTAATTGGGCCAACCTTTCACTTGAAGAGGTAGGTGGAACCTTAGAGAGTTGATGGAAAGGAGTAGTCTTTCCACCACCTGTAAAGTGTTCCTTCCTCTTCTCCGGTCAGTTGTAGAGTAAAAGCTTGAGAGTTGAGTGAAAAAGAGTCCATCACCCATTCCTCACTAACTTGTAATGTCACTTTTATTTCATACCATTTTTATATTTCTTTACATCGTATCTATTCATATTGTACAATGGCCGAAAGCCTTCATTCTTTAATACAATGTATGTTTACACCTTACTTAGTCTATCCATCTCATACTATCCATATGCCTTTTATTATTTGTAGTATAGGTTTATGATACATTCTTGATAAGAAGCTTTACTTAGAATTCATAATGTGTTAGCTGAGCTATTTTCATCACTTGGCTAGTGTATATTGCTAACTACTCGATAGGGCAAGTGATAACACATAGAAATGTTCACTATTATAGCCCTTTTATTAGAATAATGAGGTTAAAACATATAAGAAGATTATCAGAATGCGTGACTCATGTTGTAAATTCATAAATATTTAGAAATACAACTTACATAAGTATCATATCTGTTTTACGTGATTATCATGTTTAAACACAGGATAAGTGAAAAAAGAAGAAAGGAGTAAATCACATAGGACATCTCGCATAAAGGCTATGCAATGGGATCTAGCTTGGCGATTAACAACCTCAAGCAAAGAATCACGATATCACACAAGGAAAGCTCACTAGAAGATAAGGATGATAGTTAAAGTGATGTGACTTCATAGGGCCAGATGTCAGCGCTGACACACTCAGAGGAATAAAAGTTTCCCATCGAAAAGTAATCAATTCAAGCACTTCGTCTTCACCAAGAGAAGGGATTTTGAATGGACCATTAGAGGCCTGCATGGGCCCGTTTAGAGAGCTTGTAGCTGGGATAGAGAAGAAGGCTACTTCTTTCGGTCTCCTAACTTGTAACATTGCTCCATGCCCTTATTCCCCATTTAAGTTTAATTACATTCTTTATATTGTGTGTTACACATATTGTATATTGGCCTATGGCCTACATTCTTTGCATTTCTTTAAACACACAAACGTTTCAATCGAACATCTCTATACTTTCCATCTGTTGGTGTATTCATTGTAGCTTGGATAGATGATAAGTTCTTGATAAGAAGAATTTCTTATAAGCTATATAGTGTTAGTTGAGCTAATTGCATCGTCGGGCCAGCGTTAGTTACCAGCAACCCAAAAGGGAAAGTAGCTAGAACCTAATTTATGCGAGCGAGGAATATTTCCATCTCTCCTCGTGAGGTTATTCCTAACATTTGAATCCAGAAAGAAGAGCAAGTATGGGCAGTGATACTAAGAGGTAGGAATCCTTATTCACTGAAGCCTATATGGGTTATAAGTAAATCCTTCTAGATATAACTCTCAAAATCGTACTTAGTCATATGAATCTCTAAAATCAACCATGTGTGGTACATAATGACTTTGAGAGAAGCATGTAATAATCATAAATATGGTTTAGTGAGTTACTTCGCATTCAACTTATCACATTATTTAGTTGCACGATATTACGTAGACATTCCTCCATTCATTTTTTTGAGATAAGTTAGTTTGCATCATCACACCTTGTTCTGAGCCTCACTTTATAGACTTTCGCTGTGTAGTTAGCAAGTCTTACATTTGTTATTATTTAATTCTTTCAATTATCTTAAATGATAAGTGGATCCTAGAACTAACATCTGTAAATAGTCCTCTGTGTTTGACCCTAGATCACCCAGTAAACCTTCTTTTTTGCTTGTACTTGGGCAAGAGTAGGAAAACTTGTACTCAATGAAGACTTATGCATCACGCGATTAAGAGACACATAGTGATCATGTTACATTCTATGATCATGACCCATGGCTCATCGCCTAGAATTGAAGCATGCTATATAGAGAGTTACGGTGAGCACATTACTCCTAATGACCTAACTTAGTGACGTATTGCAATTGCACTAGACACACGAATTATTAATTCCAAACACAACCAAGTAGCAAGTAGCAAGGATATGGCTAACACATGTAATGAAGAGTTTTCTCCTATGCGAGATAGCTTCCATTATTTGTATCCCAAAAGGTGAACAAATGTGACCAATAGGCGCCGAGAGGTTGTTGTCTTTAAATGCGAAGTTGTATAAGTTTTAAAGGTAAACAATTCTAGATATACCTTGTTTGGTTGGAGTTAGCTCTTTGGATCTTAATAGGATACCAAGTGTGACATTCAATGGCTCTAAGATGAGCAAGTCTTAATCATAAACTAACTAATCAAGCTATATCACATTCAAGTGGTCATACAACTTATTCGTTTGGTAGTATTAGACATTCCTTCACCCTCTTCTTTAATACAAGTTAGTTCACGTTCACACAATCTCAACCACCTTATTAAATTTTCTTTACAACGTCCTTTAGGTGTACATAAGAAGATTTATTATACTTCCATTCTTTTATATCTTTCTATTATTTTATTCTTTATAATGCCTAATTAAGAAGTAGACTCTAGAATTAAGCTTTGATATCAATTCACTGTGTTCGACCCTAGTTCATCCACGAAAACCTATTATTTTGCTTACACTTGGACAAACAATAGGAAAACTTGTACAATGAGGACTTATCATTAAAGGAGGATATTGAGAGCATTTTGTATGTATTGATCATATCCACTGACATGATAAAGAGATTCATGAAGAGCATTTTGCATGCAATGATTCTGATCAATCAATGCATTATGTGATCGAAGACGTTAAGGCTTTGGCAGAAAAGAAGAAAGACAGAAAGTTGAGAGAGCAGGAAGAACTCCTCAACACGAAAGAAAAATTAGCTCTCTCTACGAAGAAGAGCAAGGATAGGAGAAACACCTCAAAGAGTTCTGCAAGGAGTTTAGAAAAAAGATGGACGAGATAAACCCATTAGAGGATAATGTGGGTGAAGAGCGATCAAGGAAGGAAAAGATGTGAAGAAGTTAAAGCGCCAAAAAGCAAGCGAAGAAAGCAAAGTCTCGTCAACAAGATGTGAGCCTAGAGGTGGAAAGGGAGGATGTCCTTTCATAGGACATAAGCAAAAAATTAATAATAGAAAAAGGGCTCTTCCCATTTGAGGGTCAATTACCACCTTCACTCACATCACCCATTAAGGCATTAGGATTGCAAGAATTCTTTAGAGGGGTGAACACGATAAGACCTAGTGTGATAAATTTATTTTACAATAGCGAGTTTAACACGAAGAAGCATTATGCCATTGTAAAAGGAAAGAAGGTGAACTACGAGCCACAAACTATAAATACGTTATTTAAGTTGAACTAAATCGCGGTAGCACATCCTATCTTCAGAGAACGAAAAGATCGCAACATGCAAGATTCGTTAGACAAAGTTACCTGGCCTGGGGCAAAATGGAACGTAACAAGCAACAGAAAGTACCAACTCTTCTTGCATAACATAAAGACGACTACCAACATTTGGCTTGATGTTCATAAAGAAGAAGCTCATGCCCACGCGACACTATAGCAAAATCTCCTTGGAAAGAATAATGCTTGTATATTGTATCATGAAGGAAATACCTGTGGACGTAGACAAGATTATTTTCAAGCAAATCAAAGCCAGGTTACAACATTTACGGGGACCCAAACCCTTCCCACATTTGATCGAGAGGCTTCTTATGAAAGCATGCCTCGAGCTTGCGCAGTCTCCATAAATAGCATGCATTAAAGAGGAAGTGTGTAACGCAGCCAACCTCAGCTGCATCTTTGCACTCCACAAAAGTAAAGCCACAACTGAAAAGCTGGAAACGTGAGATGAAGTAAAAGCAAAGGATGGACGCAAAGTGGATGAAAAAAGAAGAAGAGAAGGCGTTAAGCTCAAAGAAAAAGACTTTAAAGACCCTTTAGCTCACGGTTCCGTAAACCCCTAACCACCACACCAACCAGCTCACCCATTAAATCTAAAGCTCCAAAACAAGGGCTAAAATCATTTGAACATCTTCACCATCTTCGTTGAAATCTCAAACGCCTAATTCTCCCTTGCAGATCCATAAGGCCAAACCCATAGAATCTAAATCACCACTCCCTCTCATAATAAAAATTGATATATCCTCCCTAAGGCAAGAACTAGATAACTCTCACCTTAGTGACTTTTGAACCAACCAACCAACCCAAATGACCTGGCCTAGAGAATTCAAGTTGAGAGGAATTTCAGAACTAGCTCTCGAACCCCACAACCCAAAGTTATCCTTGAAAAGAAAAGAGTCAACAGAAGAGATCATTGATGACCCACTCCAAAGGAAAACATAAACATGTCCTGAGGTAGATGGCGAGACAAATCTTCCCTCACCGTCAAAAGAAATTAGTAAGCCTTTGCGAAAAGGCAAAGAAAGGGCGGTAAAAGAAAACGAAGAAGAAGTTGACATGGATTACACTTTGAAATTCATTGATGAGCACATTTGTAAGGCTATCAAGAGTGGATTTAAAGATGTAACCCAATGCCAGAGCAACCTGCACGAAATGCATTTGCGAAATCAAAATCAATTATGTGATTTAGAACTAAAGTCTGATAATGCAAATGCCCATTAGCTGGCTTAGATTGAAGGACTCCAAGCTAAAGTGCAAGAGCTAAGAATACAAAATATAGAGCTCAAAGCACAAAATCAATTGATCATGGTGATGATAGTACAATCTGCCAAATGCAACGATGTGTAATTTAGAGCTATATTTAGATACCTTCATACAGCGATCTGTAGCATAATTCCAGTGTCTAAGGATCCACAAGAGGTAGCATCACCCCTAACATAAAATGACACTGCAATACGTGACAAAGTAGAACCCTCTCAACCATCGCCTCAAGAGTAAACTTGGAAGTGGCTACTGTATTTTGGGTCTTACATTTTAAAATTGTTATTTCTTTGTACTTATTCTCTTTGCAATGAAAATTATAACTTTTGATATAATTCTTTTGCCTTTAATCTTTCTTGTCGCAAGCTTGGCTCCCCGCTTTTTAGTACACTAATTTTTCCTCGCAATTTAGGGGCACTTCAATGAAATAAAATATGTGAAATAAAGTTTCATTTGTTATTTAGGCATTAAACTTGTTAAGAGACCTTACTTAGGAAAGATTTTTAGAGTTTGTTAGGTGAGCAAGCTTTACCTCAAACCACTTTTGTAAAAAAAAAATCTACCAATAATCTTATCATTCACTTTTAGCAATGAGGACATTGCCAACCTCTAAATTTGGGGGTATGCGAGGTCCGTGTTAAAGCTTTTGAAACTTGTGGAAATCCTCTTAAAACGTTAAAACACAAGGCATTTTAATAAAAGTTGAAACAAAACCAGAAATGTGAAAATCTTAAAATTTTTGTATTCTGTTTTCAATCTTAATAATACTCCTATGTTGCCTCCTCTCACAAAAATAAGAAGTACAACGCCAAATCCAATGAAAATATTGGAGAGTGAGTAATAAGAGGTGATAAGAGTTACAGTTGAAGAGAGAAAAGACTCATTGAGTACCTATGATTTTCCACTCAACGCCAAATCCAATGAAAATATAATAAAAAGTATTTCTTTCGTTAATAAATGGATTCAACTTTTTTTTTTGAAAATTTTATCCATTTCCGAAGCTGTAAATAAGATTTACTGTGGAGAATGAACAAAGGTATTTTGAGTATTAAGCTTGTCGCATTCTGAACTTAGAAATGTTTTCATAGCAAGAAGTTCTACGATAAGAGTAAATGCTGAATAATTAATAAAACTTGCTCGCGTTTTAAGAAATGTTGAAACACAGAGGGGAAGGTGAGTTGTTAAGGAAGAATTGTGCTTGAGGACAAGTATAATATGGAGTAATGCTTGAGGACAAGTATTATTCTAAATTTGGGAGTGTGATAACGTCTATAAATATCCATTATTATAGCTTCTTTTATTAAAATAATGAGGTCAAAACTCATAAGAAGATGATCAAAACGCATAACTTGTGCTTTAAACGCATAAGTATTTGGAAACATGTCATGCAAGAACTACGCGATAGGGAACTCATATGGTGATTAACGTTTCCAAGCGAGGAACAACTTTATCAAGCGAGGAAGGGTCACTAGATGACAAAGAGTGGGAGTTGGAGCTGATGTGATGTGTAACAGACACTTTTTGATGGATGGCTCTGACAAGTTCAGAAGAATAGAAGTTTTCCTCCCAAATGTTGCTTATATAAAGCCATCTCCTTCAACCTAGAAGCGAACGCCTGAATGGGTGTAGTGCCTGAATAGGCCAAAACATTAGTGAGTGGCAGAAAGGAGTAGCCTTTCCCCCATTTGTAAACATTTTCTTCATCTTCTCCGATCAGTTGTAAAAGTGAGAGCTTGACTCCTAAGCAGGGAAGAATCCACACTCTTATTGTTTCCTAACTTGTAATATTCTTCCATTCTCTTTCCTCTCCATTTTTGTACTTCTTTGTAACGTATATTGTTCATATTCTACAATTGCCTAAGGCTTACATTCTTTATATATATATTAGATGTTTATACCTTTTTAATCCATCATTTCTTTACTTTTCATTCGTCAAAGTGTTATTAGTAGTTTAAGTTAGTGATAGTTCTTGATCAGAAGTTTAGCTCATTATTCTTATAGCATTAGTTGAGCTATATTCATTGCTTGGCCAGCGTCAATTGCACTTACCCGAGAGGACAAGTAGCAAGGATGAGGCTAGTGCGCGCAAGGAGGAGTTTGGCCATAAACTCAACCTTTGGGAGATAACTCCCATTATTTGTGTCCCAAAAGGTGAACAAGTGTGAACATTAGGCACTGAGAGATGCCATTCTTAATTGTGAAGTTCTATTAGTTTTATAAGTAAATTCTTCTAAATATATCTTGCCTAATCATACTTAGTCGTGTACATCTTGAAATGACACTGTGTGATGTTTAATGACGCTGAAAGAAGAACAACTTAACTATAAACTGGTTGAGTAAGTTATATCGCATCAAAGCTCTCGTGTTGCTTAATCGCCTAATAGTGCATAAACCTTCCTCCACTCTTTCTCGCATACAAGTTAGTTTGCATACTATTCCTTCTCGCATCCACTTATTTTCCTTTACAGATTCTCTAAAACATAAATAGTTTTAATCCACATTCTGATTCTGTTTAACTTTAGTTAGTTAATTCTTATATCGATTAACTAATGAGTAATTTCCTAGAACTAAAGTCTCCAAACAATTTCTAATGTTTGACCCTAGATCATCCAGGTAAACCTACTGTTTCACTTGCACTTGGCCAACTAGTGGGAAAACTTGTACTCAATGAGGACTTAACTATGATGCGATAAAGAGGTATATAGTGAGCATTTCTCATGCTATGATCATGACTAGTGACTTCTCGCCTAGAATTAAGCAAGCAATACAAAAAGACATGGTGAGCACATTACGCACAATGATCTTACTTCGTGACGTATTGCATCTGCGCTATACACACATGGAATTATTAAGTCCAAACTAACAAGCAAGTTTTTGGTGTCGTTTTTGGGGAATTCATTTATAGATGTTAGAGTAGAGTCTTACTTTAAATTTGGGCAAAGCATTTGATTTTGGTGAATCACGTGATCAGCCAAAAATTGCGTGAAGAGGTTCAATGTATCATAGTAATCTGTGATTGCTTAAACCCACCCCAAAATCAATGTATCTTTCGGTAGACAGCCAAGAGGATTCTGAATGGATGCATTCTTACAATTGAAGATGTGAACCTTTATGAAGGCGTCGAAGAAAGTGTCCGCACATGAAGTTGGTGAGATTTGTATTTCACTTAGCCACGTGATAAAGACCAAGAAAGATCATGTAAGTCTTGAGAAGAATGATTGGGAGTAGAGAAGCCTTTCGAAGAATGATTAGGAGTAGAGACTTATTGCGATGAGCAATCATGATGTAGAAAGTCATAATGTGAATGATTAGCAAAGTTTAGGAACGATGCGGTTAGGAAGCTATGCGGAGCAAAAGCGATGATACCACAATTCCTCCTCGCCAAAATACCTAAACGCATGGATGCACCTATAATGTATAATTCTTCCAATTTTTTTAGAATTGCATCCTTATATTGGTGTAATATTTACTTATACTCTTATACCTTCGTAAGTAATTCTTTTATATACATGTAAATCAGTTTTGTATTCAATTTTGTGAATCTTTTAGTCTTACAATAGGGAACACAAGTTTTCTAAAAAAATTTAGTAGGTGAAAAATGTTAAGGTTTTGAGCGATAAAGCCATCTTTTGGGGAGTTTGCGTCAAAATGTAGTAAATGTTTTGCTCTTCTCGCAAGGTTCCAAGCAAAAGGGTCGCATTTTAATTAGTGTATTGGAGAATTTGAAACATTTCATTACTTTTAAAATTCAAATTTTAGAAGTAATGATTGCAAGCTACCCTCAAAATTTTAAATGTCATGTCAGGATATCAGTTCTCAATTAAAATTTATGATGTTAACCTTGCGGTAACCAAGCCTTAATTCGAGTTAACGATCTCTTTTGAAATCCCTCCAAAACCCTAATTACAATATTTTTACCTCTCTAGTACTCTCAAGCTCTCAGTTTCCTTCAAGCGTGTCAATCATCTTTTTTGGTAAGCAAAGTAAGAATAATGTCCTTTCCCTTTACTTTCTAGACCATTCCCTTTTCTATTTTGTAACAATGGTTGGAGATAAGGAATTTGATAAAACTGAGAAGTAAGAACTAGAATTAGTACGCTCTGATGGTCCTGTGTGAGAGTAAGCTCAACCCACTTTCGTGCCTCACCCCAAAGCCCTACCCAGTTGAAGCGAAATCTTTAGAACAGAGGGCTTTAATCCTTTCAATTTCTAGGGTAGAGAAATACCTATGACGGAGAAAAACATAGAAATTATGTTAGGGTTATTCCTTGAAGAAAAGAATAGAAGAGAAAGTTTGAGATAATTAGCTAAGGCGAAAGAGAAAATAGGAGAAGAAGAAAAAGGAAAGAAAAGAAAGGGAATTGAAGGAGATTGGTGAAGAAGAAGAAAGAGAAATATTTGAAGACGAGGAATGCGAGAAGGCAACTTCCTCCGCCTATTGCTGACACTGAATTTGGGAGGTTGGTGAAAGAAACTCAGAAAAAGAAGGAAAATGTTAAATTCATGCTACATAAAATTAAAGATCAAGCCAAAGGCGTTAGGCCCTTAGCAAAATTGAAGATGGAAAGAAAGTTGAGGGAGCGAGAAGAGCTCCTCAACACGATAGAAAAATTAGATCTCTCTACGGAGAAGAGCAAGGCTAAGGAGAAACACCTCAAAGAGTTCTGCGAGGAGTTTGGAAAAGAGGTGGATGAGATGAGCTCACTAGAAGATAATGTGGGTGAAGAGCGATCAAAGAAGGAAAAGGCGTTAAGAAATCAAAGTGCCAAAAAGCAAGCTAAGAAAACAAAGACTCGGCATGAAGATGTGAGCCTAAAGGTGGAAAGGGAGGATGCCCTTTCATAGAACATAAGCAAACAATTCATAATAGAAAAAGGGCCCTTCCCATTTGAGGGTCAATTACCACCTTCACTTGTATCACCTATCAAGGCATTAGAATGACAAGAGTTCTTCAGAAGGGTGAATGTGATAAGATCTGGTGTGATAAATTTATTTTACAATGGCAAGTTCAACACGAAGAAGCATTATGCCATTGTAAATGGGAAGAAAGTTAACTACGGGCTAGAAACTATAAATGCACAGTTTAAGTTGAACCAAATCGTGGTAGGACATCCTATCTTCAGAGAACCAACAGACCGCAACATGCAAGATGCATTAGACAAAGTTGCCTGGCCTGGGGCAAAATAGTACGTAACTAGCAACAGGAAGTACCAACTCTTCCCGCATAACATAAAGACGACTGTCAGCATTTGGCTGATGTTCATAAAGAAGAAGATTATTCCCACGCGACACGATATCACAATTTCCTTGGAAAGAATAATCCTTATCTATTGTATCATGGGGAAATACCTGTGGACGTGGATGAGATTATCTATGAGCACATTGAAGCATGGTTATAACATCTGTGGGGACCTAAACCCTTCTCACATTTAATCGAGAGGCTTTGTTTAAAAGTATGCCCTGAGCTTGAACAGTCACCATAAATAACATGCGTTAAAGAAGGAATGTGTAATATAGCCAACCTCAACCGCATCTTTGCACTCTACAAAAATAAAGCCACAGCCAAAAAGTTGAAATGCAAGATGAAGTGAGAGCAAAAGCTGGACGCAAAGTGGGTACAAAAAAAAAGACAAAAGAAAAAGAAGAAGATGTAATTGAAAGAAAATGGCAAGTTAGGGAGGAGGCCTCAAGTTAAGAGAAAAAAAAATCTTAAAGGCCAAGGACTCTAAGGACCTTTTGCCTCAAGCTTCCGTCATATCCCTCACCACCATACCAACCAGCTCGCCCACCAAATGCAAATCTTTCGCAACAAAGGCCAAAATTGTTCGAGCATCTCCACCATCTCCATTCAAATCCCAAGCACATAATTCTCCTTCACAGACCCATAAGGCCAAACCCTTAGAATCTAAATCGCCAACCCTTCCTATAATCCAATTTGATCTATCTTTTCCAAGGTGAGAACTGGATAACTCTCTCGCCTTAGTGACTTTTGAACTAACTAACTAACCCAAATCACCTAGCCAAGAGAATTTAAGCCAAGTGGAATTTCAGGACTCGCTCTCGGACCCCACTGCATTTCTTACTGATGCATTCAAAAAGCAAGCAGATAGAGCGAACAACCCAAAGTTATCCCAAAAGAAAAAGAGTCTACAGAAGAAATCATTGATGACCCACTCCAAAGGGAAACAAAAACAAACCTTGAGGTAGATGGCGAGATGAATCTTCCCTTACCATCGAAAGAAATTAGTAAGCCTTTGTGAAAAGGTAAGGAAAGGGCAGCGAAAGAAGACAAGAAGAAGTTGACACGGATTACACTTTCAGATTCATCAATGAGCACATTTGTAAGGCTTTGAAGAGTGGATTTGAAGATATAACCCAATGCCAGAGCAACCACGCAATACATTTGTGAGGTCAAAAGCAATTATGTGATTTAGAACTAAAATTTGACAACGCAAATGCCCATCATCTGGATCAGATTGAAGGACTCCAAGCTACAGTGGAAGAGCTAAGAATGCAAAACATAGAGCTAAAAGCACAACATCAAGTGATCATGGGGATGATAGAACAATCTGCCAAATGCAACGATGTGCAGTTTAGAGTTACATTGAGATATCTTCACGCAGAGATTTGCAACATCATTTCAGTGCCTGAGGTTCCTCAAAAGGTAGCAACACCCCTGACTCGAAACAGTACTGCAGTATGCGATAAAGTTGAACCCTCCCAATCGTCGCCTTAGTAGTAAACTTGTAAGTGACTAGTGTATTTTTGGGTCTTACATTTTAAAATTGTTATTTCTTGACTTATGTAATTATCGTTTCTTTGTACTTATGCTCTTTGCAATGAAAATTACAACTTTTGATATAATTCTTTTTCCTTTAATCTTTCTTGTCGCAAGCTTGGATCCTCGCTTTTTAGTATACTAATTTTTCTTCGTGATTCAATGACACTTCAATGAAATAAATTATGTGAAATAAAGTTTCATTTGTTATTTAGGCATTTAACTTATTAAAGAACCTTACTTAGAAAAGATTTCTAGAGTTTATTAGGCGAGCAACCTCTACCTCAAATCTCTGTTGTAAAAATTTTCTACAAATAATCTTATATCGTTTAGTAACTTATATCGCATCAAAGCTCTCGTATTGCTTAATCGCCTAATGGTGCGTAGACCTTCCTCCACTATTTCTCGCATGCAAGTTAGTTCATATACTATTCCTCCTGACATCCACTTATTCTCCTTTATAGATTCTCTAAGCATATATGAGTATTTTTAATCCTGGTTCTGATTCTTTTATACTTTAGTTAATTAATTCTTATATCGCCTAACTAATGAGTAATTGCCTAGAACTAAAGTCTACAAATAATTCCTAGTGTTCGACCTTGGATCATCCAGGTAAACCTATTGTTTCGCTTGCACTTAGACAACCAGTAGGAAAACTTGTACTCATCGAAGACTTAATTATGATGTGATGAAGAGGTACATAATGAGCATTTCGCATACTATGATCATGACTAGTGACTTCTCATCTAGAATTAAGCGTACAACACAAAAAGACATAATGAGCACATTACACGCAATGACCCTACTTAGTGACATATTGCATATGCACTATACACACACAAAATTATTAAGTTCAAACTAACTATCATAGATGCCTTCATCCATGAACTTGAAGATACAATCCTTGTTAACTTCTTCTTCATCCGTTTCCTTCTCTGCCTCATTTGTTGTGGCGTTTCGTGAGAAAGTCTCTACGATAGGCTTTGGTAGGGAAGGAACATTTATCTCGTTAGCTACCTCAAGGTTTATTTTATCCCTTTGGAATGGGTCATCAATAATCTTTTCAACATATTCCTTTCTTTTTTGTGACAATTGGGGGCTATCCTTTTCTTCTTCTTGGTCTTTAATTATATTGTCATCAAACGTAGAGGGGTCACAAATGGAGTTGTTGAAAATCTCCTAGTTGGATCCCTCAAGGCTCAAAGATTTAGTTTGGTTGGTTAGGTTGGCCACAAGAGATTGGGGATTTTTCTCTTGCTACAGGGTTATTGGGGCTTCGTTAGTATTTTGTACAATGATGGCAAGGGTGTTATTTATAACTCTCCTTAGTGAAAGAAAGAATGTTTTGGATTTTGTGGGTTGGTCCTCATGGATTGTATGGAAGGAAGTTGGCTCTTAGGAGTTGTGGGAAGTTTAAAAGATGTTGTCCTTGGAGAATTTGGATTATGGGGTAGAGGTTAGGTCAGCAGGCCTTCTCTTCTTCTTTACGGGATTTTGTGAAAAGATGTCCTTGGGGTCCTTAGCCTTAAGGGATTGTCCTTTCTTGGATCCTAAGGCTTCCTCCTTGTCTTATTATCTCATCAACGTTCATTGTAATCTCCTTTATTATGTAGTTTATTAACATTATTCTCTCTGTGTTGTCATGGCGAGTAGGCATGATCTTTTTCTTCTTCACAAATACTAGCCATATGCTAGCCTTTGTGATCAGATTGTGCAGAAAGAGCTTACGCTTTCCTATTAACGTGATATCCCAACTTGTCTTGGGCCAAGCCACTTTCTTTAATGTGCTCTCTAAGTCATGAGATCTTGGGTTTTTGAAAATATCATGTCCGATCTCATTTGCTTTCAATCCCGTATAGCTCATTGATGGTGTTTGGCCCAAAATCAACTTTTTGCCATTGGATCATGGCGTAGTGTTCTTCTTCAATGATAAATCCTTTGTAGAACATCTTCACTACGTCTGGTCTTATCGCTGTCACTCCCAGGAAAAATTTTCTCTAATTGAATTATATGATGGGTGATTCGAGAAAATCTGGAACTTTCCCTAAGTAAGAGTAAATCCCTTTCTCGATTATGAACCACTTGCTGACTTGGGATGTAGAGAGTGAATCGCCCTCCTCCTCTTCTTCCTCTTCCCCTTTCTAAGGCATTTTACTTGATTATTATTTTCACCTTACCTCTACCTGAGCTCACAAGAATTTTCTTGAAACTCTATCTATCCTCTTCTTCTTTTGACTCCGTACTTCCTCTTCTGAAGGACTAATTATGCCGCTTTCTTTTTCAAACTCCTTAATAGTTTCTTCCTCATTCCTTTCTTTTTCTTCTTTTAATGGCCCATACTTCCCTTGCTCAATCTTTTCTTGGTCCTTCTTTGCCAACCCTTTAGATTCAGCAACAGGTGAGAAAGTGCTTTCTAGTGGGAGATTTATTCCTCCTTCCTCACCTAGCTGTCTCGCCTCTTCTTCCTTATTTTTCTTTACATCTTCTTTCTCCTTACATTCTTTTCTCTTTCGTTCTATCTTTTCACTTTCTTCTTTTTCTTTCCTTACCTTCTCTTTTATTCCTTTATTTCCACCCTCGATCTTCTCTCTTTCTTCTTGTTCCTTCTTCCACCATTCTCACCCTTCTTCATCTTTTGAGGTTTTTTCAGATACCAAGGCAAGAAGAAGGTTAAGTTGATTTTTCTGGTAGTTGAACCTTCACTCCATTGATTGTAACGATTTTGTAGTGCTTTGACACAGGTCTATTGGATGGAGAATGCTTGACTGCTACATTAGACAGGCTTGCTTCATCCTCTAGAACTTGAAATTTCTTGAGGGTTCGGTAATGAAAATACGCTCAGACATGATGAGTAAGAGAAATGGAATTCGAGTGAAAGGTAGAAAATAAAGAGAAGGAAAAGGAGAATTGATCTTGAGACAATGATACGCGAAGAAGATTAATACTTGAAGCTTAGTGAAGAAAATGTGTTTGGATGAAGGTTCAGATTCAAGGTTTCTGGGTGGATTAAATAGACGTTCTTAACCAAGGTTAAAAGGTATGGTTACCGTGCGATTGATGTCTTGTCATAATAAAGGTGACATGAAAACCTGACACACATGGTTCACTGCTTGAGGTATAGTTCACAGTTTTTTGTTGTGTGGTTGTTCTTTCCTTTACTGGAACAACAAACACATGTTTCTTAGGACTTAGTCTTAGTAATCTAATATCTGTGTAATGCATCTGAAATACTTCCTAAGTAGGTTTAGTACACGTATTGTGCTCGTCATATCTTTCTATATTGTGTGGTTCATTCTAAGCTATATGTCACGGGTCATGATCATAGCATGAGAAATGCTCACTATGTACCTCTTATTGGAATTTATGTCCTAAAACTCGTAGATTGTAAATATAATCCATTGACCGTTATTAATAAATTGTTATTGTTGTAATAATTGTTATTGATTAAACTATTAGTTTTGTCTTAATAACCCAAATCCAATAAACTAACATCCTAAGTTGT
>JBBPDI010070985.1:0-16764 GCA_037974545.1 Cucumis variabilis
CAATAATAACACTTTATTAATAACGGTCAATGGATTATATTTACAATCTATGAGTTTTAGGACATAAATTCCAACAGATTATTCATCACAATAAGCCTCTATTCCTAATCATTCATTGCAATGTTCAAATTATCTTTCTTAGTCCTTATTGCGTAGTTAGTTAAGATATGAATCTCACTGAACCTACCGCTTGGACACTTTTCTTTGACAACTTCATATGGGTTCTAAACTTAATGGATTTAACATTAAGGACTTTAGGCGTTTGAGGATCTTAATTCGCCTGAATGATTGGCGAATTTATTCTGATTCCTCTTGTTTACTCGTTCACTGGTTGAAAAATGCGTTTAACTTTGGGGCTTGTTCAAGCAATCATAGATTACTCTAATGCCTTGAACCTCTTCACGCAATCTTTGACTGAATGTGTGATTCACTAGAATCAAATGTTTTCTAAAATCAAAGTAAAACCTTACTCTAGTGTTTTAAAAATTAACTCCCCGACAATGATGCCAAAAACTTGCTTGTTGTGAAGTTAACTCAACTCAACGGTGTCAAAAACTTGACTTGGTTAAATCCACGGACTTAGGAAATAGTGCTATTGCTTATGTTGGTGTTGGAACAAATATTGATCCATTTAAAGATAGCCTATTCTCAATCCTTATCAGACACATGTTTACTATTTTTATATTTTATGCAGGATGTGAAAGTAGACTTCAATATAAACCCAACGACATGAAAATCATCTAATTCGGGGTTCAAACGAAGAAGAACGGCCAAATTAAACATAAGGGGGCATTTTGGTAAATATTGAAGAAGATTGACACGTGTCAGCCCCTTACTCACGCACGCCCAGCCTTAAAGTCATGAGTTTGAACTTCACTAGACACATTTTTAATCCAGATTTCTTAAGGCAAAAACGACGTCGTTTTGCCTTATCCGCGCGTGCGTCCCTTAAATCATGGGTTTGAGCCTCCCCTCACGCACAAATTAACCCATTTTATTTGAATCTTCAATTCGTGTCTTCTAATTTTAACCTCTCTCCACGTGACACATGGCATAATCTTCTCACGTGTGCCCCTCAGCCGCCCGTGTTTGAATTCCAGGCAACGTATTTTCATTTTTTTTTCAAATTCTTCATGGCATTTTCGTAATTATTTGCCCAATTTATGAAATTTCTCCATTTCTTCATGATTTTTAAGTGGGAATGGGTCTTGAGAGTGTAATTTTGGGCCCATTTGCTATAATTCTCCAATTTTTCCTATAAATACCCCAAATAATTCCTAATTACTCATTCAATTCACTATTCCCTCCAAAATCACTACCAATTTCTTCCAAATTCCAAATTCCAAATTCTTAACCCTTATTCTATAATTTTTGAATGTTCAACAAATTTTCCAGAATTATTGAAGATGCAAGGCTAATTTCTTGAGGTAATTTGGGCTTATGTGATTCCAATGTTTGAGAATTTCATTAGTTTGATTTTTTTATTGTGATTAGGGTTTAATCATTCTCTAATTTTATTTAATTTTTGTTGAAATCATCAATAATTTGTATCAAGAATTTGATATTTGATTCGATTTCATTAATTCTTGTAATTTTGATTATTGATCTTTGATTTTTTGATTCAATCTTTGTAAGTAATTTACCTTAAGTATATCAATTAATGCATGATTAATCTAATTACTTGTTTCTACACAAAAATTCTCTTGATTCTTAATTGTATCTCTCCCATTTTTGAAATTGTTTGATGCCTTATGAATTTCAATTGTTCTTAAGTTAATTCTTGGAAATTAAATGCATTATTTTTTAGTGCACAAATTATTTCTCATTTAATTCATTGGTTACAATATTATGAATGATCTTGTAATCTTCTTTAAAAAACAATTAGGGGTTTAGTTAAGATTTCAAGAATTAAACTAATCCCTCATGAAATTCATCTCTTTTCTTGAATTTTGATTCAAAATTCCTCCAAGATCATGCAATTTGATTTTGTAAGAAATCTTGAATAAAAAATCCTCTCTTAATTAAGCATGATTCAATTTCCTTTACTTTCTTTGATTCAATGATAAGATTAGATCAGTTCCTAAGCCAATTCCTCACTTCTATTCTTGGAATTCAATCTTTAATATGTCTTTTTGTGAATTGTATTGCAAACTAAATTTTCCTTCTCATTCTCCCTTATAATTTCTCCAAAAACTTTTTTCAATGCTTTTCTTTTCTTTTTGTTACTAATCTCATTCATTTCAAGCATTACATTCAAGAAAAAATCTATCCTACACTCTCTTGGGTTTGACACCCGTGCTTGCACCTATCTATGGTAAAAGTCAAGGATAAACTACAAATAATTTTTTGTCAAGACGATTTAGGTAAGTACACTTCGCAACAACTTTAATTTCTGAACATAAATGTGTTGATAATGACCTTGCCTATATATTTTGCATAATTCTTTACTTTTTGCATATCAATTCTGATCTTGTTTGTTGGTGTTTACTTCTACATTATGAGTCATTAATTAAGATTATTGCATGCAAAATGCTTACTATGAATTTCTTCATCATGTACTTCTAAGTCCTCGTTGTGTACAAGTTTTTCTATTGATTGCCAAATTGTAAGTGAAACAATAAGTTCTTCTGGATGATCCAGAATCAAACATATGAAATTGATATCAAAGTTTAGTTCTGGAGTCTACTCTATAGTAAGGTAGTACAAAAGAATAAACTGTTCGGTGTAAAAGAGTGTAAGTTTAAACCATATCTACTTATGTACAGTACAAAAATCTGTAACGGTAGTTTAATGAAGGTGGTGTGAGGTTGTAATGCAAGCGTGAGCTAACTTGTACAAAAGAAGGGGGTATAGGAACATCCATGCATTACTAGGTGATTAAACCGTATGAAAGCCTTGGTGCAATATAACTTATTTAACTAGTTTATGATTAAGGCGAGCACCTCTCGGTGTCTTGAAACGTCACACTTGCTCACCTTTCGAGATCTAAATAACTAAATCTAGTTAAACAAGATATATATAGAAGATTGCACTTATAAGACTCATAGAGCTTTGCATTTAAGGGTGACAATCTCTCGGCACCTAATATCCACACTTGTTCTCCTTTCGAAACACAAATGATGGAAGTCATCTTACCAAGGTGAAGTTTGTCTCCAAACTCCTCCTTGCGTCCATTAGCCATATCCTTGCTACTTACCCTCGCAGATAGTTGGTGATATACATTGGCCAAGTGATGAAAATAGCTTAACCAATGCGATAAGGATTAGAAGCAAAGCTTCTTATCAAGAATCTATCATAGATCTTAAACTACAAATACCACAAGGACAGATGAATAAAAAACGATGGATTGAAAAGGCATAAATATGCATTGTATTAAAGAAAAGTCTTCAGCCATTGTACAATATGAACAAATACAATGTAAGAAAATAAAAAAAATGAAAAGAATAGAAAGGACATTACAAGTTAGGAAGATGGAAAATGGGTTGAGGAAAGAATAGTTCATTATACACGATTAAGTAGTTCATGATAAACGATGGTTTTGAAAAGACTTAGTAAACGATGTAGATCATGATAAACGATTGTGTAGATCATGATAACGACCATGTAGTTGATGATACACGATTGTGTAGTTCATGATAAACGATAATTTTGAAAAGCTCCATGGTAAATGATCATGTAGTTCATCTCTGTCCACGACACATTGAGAAAGAAATAATACAAGATTGATGATTAATTGAAAACAGAGATAATAATAGCATAAGTATAATGAAAAAGAATAATAATAATTGTAGAATAATTATCATGATTTCAGAAAAATATATAAAAAAAATGTAGAAGAAGAAGAGGTGACTGGCGATGTGAAGAAATTGGAAAGGAAAAAGAAAGAAATCGAAGTCTCGCTAAGTTCAAAAGTGACAAGGGTAAACCTGTAATATTTAAAAAATACTCGGTTTCATAGACTTTTATTTTGTTATACGGGCTGCAAATATTTTGGTGTTTGTTATATTTATGAAACTTGTCTACTAAATATTAGGTTGAATATAAACTATCACTAATTAATTATGAAATAATTTTAGATTAAATTTATGGATAATTTAGATAAGTGTAACAAAACCCAAAGATATTTACGACCCATGTAACAAAAAATTAAAGTCCATAAAGTCACCATTGTTTTTTCATAAATTCAAGATTTTCCCTTTGTTGTTTTTTAATATCAGAGGACTATTCTTCATTTCACTTTTTTTCTTCTTCTTTGCAATTTATTCTTCTTCTGTTCATATTATTACTTTTCATTTTTCATATCTTCCACTTCTTGTTTTCGATTTCTTCATTTTCTCTTTTAGAATTTCTTCCTTATTCATTTCTCATCTTCTTTTTTTCATCTTGGTACAAGATCTAAACGATATTGGTACATGATCTAAATGATCGTGTACCTATATTTAAATGATAAGTTGTCTATCCTAAATAGACAGAGATAGACCACTCCCACTAGTAGAGTGTTTAAATTTGGTACAAGATTGTTTAGACTGGGTACACAAAATTGTTTAGATTTGGAACAAAGATATAAGATCGTTTAGACTGGGTACAAGAGTACAAGATCGTGTAGTAAGATCGTTTAGATTTGGTACAAGATCATTTAGATTGGGTACAAAGATCGTTTAGACTAGGTACAAAAGTACAAAGATCGTTTAGACTAGGTACAAAAGTACAAGATCGTTTAGACTAGGTAAAAAATCATTTTTTCATGTATGTGTAGTCGATTAATCACATGGTGTTTTTGTTATTTCACGTTGTGGCTTTTTTCTTTTTTAAAATTGTTCTATAAGGTATATATATTTTCACGCTTTGTTCTATTTTTTAAAAGCCCCCTAAAATTTTAGTATAATTAATCTTTTATAATACCATATAATATGTGATGTATTATATAATATGTATTTTAATTTAGGAAAAACAATTAAGTTCATAAGATGAAATAATATATTTGCATTAATGTTTTTAATTATACATTTTAAAACTTTGAATTCAAAATTTGGATACTAACGAGATAAAAATGTTGTTTTCAAAGTTTTCATTAATTATTTGGATCACAAAATTTAGAAATAGTTTTCAAAAACAAAATTCATATTCACTAAACATGAACATAGCTAATCTAAAAACATAAAATAGAACTACATGCTGATAACTTGTTGAGATACAAGTTACTGTGACCTCTTAGGTAGAACAATGGAACCAAAACACATGATTATGTGTCAAAACGTGTAGTTTCTATCATAAATTCATAAATATAAGAGAATACAACTTACATAAGTTTTCACGCTTGTTTTACCCTTTTTTTCAGTATTTTATTGCAGGTTTATAAAGAAAAGAAGAAAGATAGTGAATCACAGAGGAGCACGCGCTATGTGATAAGAAGTTTGTCTAGCAACTAAACATCACTAGGCAAGGAACCACATCACCACGAAGGGAAGATTCACTTGCAGACAAGAATTATAGTTGGAGTTGATGTGACGTGACAAGACTGCATTTGTGCTGACAAGATTAGAAGACTAGAAGTTTCTTGCCAAAAGTAGTCTATACAAAGCCTCGTTCTACACCAAGTAACCTTGTCTGACCTGAATGGACCAAAACCTAAAGAGCTCATTGGAGCTGACAGAAAGAACTAACCTTTCCCTCCTCTATAAAAGATCCTACCCTCTTCTCTAGTCAATCTTGTAAGTGAGAGCTTAGAGAGAGATTAGAGAAAGATTCTACTACTTTCCTCTAACTTGTAATATCTTTCACATCTTTACTTTCCATTTTTGTATTTCATCATGATGTATCATGTTCATATTGTACAATGTCCTAAGACTTACATTCTTTAATACATTGCATATTTATCCCCTTTCAATCTATCATTCCTTTATTGTTCGTTTGTCAAAGTGTTATAAGTAGTTTAGGCTTGTGATAAGTTCGTAATAAGAATTCTAACTTATAAGTTTATCGCATTAGTTGAGCTTTACTTCACCGCTTGGCTAGCATCTATCGCCAACTACTCGAGAGAGCAAGTAACAAGGACATAGCTAACGTGCACATAGAGTTTGGAGAGAAACACTACTAAAAATTTGGCCTTCTTTGATGTGCAAAACATGTCAAAAAATGTCTACCTTGATGGTCTTTTGTCCATCAAGTAGACTGACATCAAGAAAGCCCGACCATCAAGAAAATTACAAACTAGTTTTCTTGATGGTCAAAACATGTCATAAAAAACTCTTTCTTAATGGTATTGGCCATAAAAAATGAGACTTTGATGTTTTTTGCCCATCAAGAAAAGTGAATAGTGGCAAAACATGTCATAAAAAACCTTTACATCTCTTCTTTTCTCACACTCACCTTAGCTTCGTGTTAATTAACATCTTCATGATCTTGATATTGATTTCATCCTCAATGATTCTTGCACTAAGAATTGTAACGTTGAAATCCAAATTTATAAACAGTACAGGGGTAGAGATTTGAACCTGGGACCTCTTGTCCACAAGTACATATAGGTGTCAATTGAGCTAAGCTCATGTTGTCCAGCTTCTACAAATTTTAAGAACCCTAAATTACAAACTTTCAGTTCAACTCATTAAAGTTGAACACAATAACTAATTTGATTTTGATAAAGTCACTTAGTTCAATCTAATTATCATTACAACAGATAACTTTTAAAAAAGTAATATTGTATTATTGATGAATAGAAAGTAATAATTGAAAAAAAAAATAGTAAAGTTTTAAGAATATTATTGATGAATATTGTATTTTCTGAGATCATTAACGAGAGTCTAAATTCTGTGCTTCGTGAAACATAGTTGCCCATCAAGATATTAGTTATCTTGATAGCCTTGCCCATCAAGATATCATCTTTCTTGATGGGCCTTGCCCACGATCTTATCATAAACTCAAAATTATAAATTTTTTTCTTGACGAACAATACCCATCAAGATATCATTTTTCTTGATGGACCTTGTCCATGATCTTTTTTTTGGTCTTTGTCCATCAAGAAACACTAAACCCATCAAGAAATCCAAAATAAACATCTTAAGTTTTTTTCGATGATGACTATTGCAAATCAAGAATATTCATCCCTTGATGGACCTTGTCCATCAAGAAAACCTAACTAACTTGATGGACATTGCCAGTAAACTAATATATTACCTTTGATGTTTATTGTCCATCGAGAAATAGTTTTCTTGACGTTTGTGGACCATCAACAAAACTACGAAATCTTTGCCCATCAAGGAAAACAAGAATTCACATTTTTTTACGTTTTTTCATATTTCTTCAACAAAATAAAGGGACTTTTCTTGACGTACATGACCATCAAGATAAACATTGTATCAAGAAAAATATTTTTTTATGGTTTTTTGCCATGACCATCAAGAAATCAAAATTTGTGTGCTTCAAGAAAGACCAAATTTGGAATATAAGTAGTTTAGACTTGTGATAAATTCTTGATAAGAAGTCTAACTTATAAGGTTTATTGTGTAGTTGAGCTTTACTCTACCGCTTGGCTAGCATCTATCGCTAACTACTCGAGAGAGCAAGTAGCAAGGACATAGCTAACACGCACAAGGAGTTTGGAGACAAACTACATCTTGGCGATTAAATCTTCATTATTGGTGTCCTAAGAGGAGAACAAGTGTGGTCACTTGACACCGAGAGGTTGCCACCCTTAAATGAGAGGTAATATAAGTCTTATAAGTAATCACTTCTAGATAGATAATGCTTAATGAAGCTTTATCATTTACATCCCGAGAGGTGAGCAAGTGTAGCGTTTAAGGCACTTATAGGGGCTCCCTTAGCTAGAATCTAGTTAATTGACCTCTATCACATTGAGGATTGTCGCATGGCTTAATCACCTAGCAACATAAAGACATTTCTTCACTCTTCCTTAATACAAGTTAGTTCATCTCCCATCCTCTCACCATTCTCACCATCTTTTATAGAATCTCTAGTGTAAATAGTAGGATTAACACTTAGAAACAATTCATACTGTATAGATAGATATTTTATATCGCCTAGATGAAGAAGTAATCTTTATAACTAAAATTTGATATCATTTTCCTTTGTTCAACTCTGGCTTACTAATAACTTGTAGAAACAGGAGTCATTATGGTGTTTTAGGTAGAACAATGGAACCAAAACACACAATAATATGTAAAAATACATAGTTTCTATTGTATATTCATAAAGATAAGAGAATGTAAGTTACATGAGTCTCTATACCTGTTTTACCGTGTTTTTTAGTGTCTTATCACAGGAGTATGAAGAAAAGAGAAACAAAGTGAATCGTAAAGAAATGTGTGCTATGCGATAAAAAGCCTGCCTAATAACTAAATATCTCTAAGAAAGAAGCCACATCAACACGTGAGGAAGATTCTCTAGCTAACTAGAATAGTAGATGAGTCGATGTGCCCTTGACAAGGCTGTCGGTGACGTTAACAATTAACACCGACTCAATCAGACTAATGATGATAAAATTGCATTCGACATTGACATAAGCAGAAAGAAAAGACGTTTCTGGCCGAAAGTACCTTATACAAACCCTTCATCTACATCAAGAAAAAAGAGAGGCGTGAGAGCCTGAAGTCTAAATGAACCAGCTCATGCCCGACCTGAATGGGCCAAAACCTAGTCCATCAAGATTTAAATGCTTATTATTTGAAAGCATAAGATGTTTTATGTCATACCTCTCTTAGATCACCTGCTCTCAACCTAAGAGATAGAGTGAAGTCAACTGACATCGCTTTCCTTCTTAACGACACCAACCGACTTTGACTTTTAAACCTTTTGGAATGCTAAACATCTTGAGTAAACTAAAACTTATGCAACAAATTGACAAGATAAACACAAATCAAACAAACTTCATTATATTATTTCAAAATAAGTTAAGGCTAAATGCCATTGATTACAGACTACACTTTTAGACTAACAAATGCTAACATGTGAACTTAATCCTAACTTATGTACTATAGAAAAGTAAACCTAAGTATTGATTAACAATAGCAAAACTATTAACAACCTTGCACAACAGACTGGAGACAACGGTCAAGATTTCGGATCACGACCTCTGCCTGGAAAGTGGAAAAAACATTTGGAAAGGGTGAGCTAAAAGCTCAATGAGTGACAATTTTAATAAAACATACTTTTTAAAATAACTTCATTCTTTTTCTCAAATAATTCAAAGTATAAGACTAGAATCATTTAAAACTCTTTCCTCCTTCGAAAATATCTTCATTTACCTTTTAGAAGCTCTTTCCTTTCTAAAAAAAAATCTTTGTTTATTTGTGTCTGTTAGTTCTATACACTGGAAACTTGATCACGATAGCAACTAGGTCAACCTACAGTGCCTAATAACTAGATCATGATTATATCATGCCTAAACTCAATCATGACGATGTCATGCCCTCACTCTATTACGATAGCAGAACGCTGATCATACTATCGTACCTGAATTTTGTGGTAGTGGCTAAGTTGTCAACATAGCCTTTTACCCCTAAAAGTCTATACACATTGACCATCGAGAACTTGGTATATAAAACAAACATGGTTTTCTTGCTTAAAACCATTCTCAATAAACTCATGGTTGTGTAACATTTTTCTAATATATCAGTAAATCTGTTTCAGATACTTAAAGTGTAATCATAAAACATCACTTGTAAATCTCATCAACAATTTCTTAATAAATACATGCTTTGCTAAACATTTCTAACTCATGCTTTGGAATCATTTCTTAAATAAATAAGCTTGTAAAATATATTTAAAAACTTCATTTAGAAATCACTTTATCACTCACAGATGATAGCTTAAACCCTCGACCTGTAAACTTTTCTGATTTCCTCTTGACTTGAAATAATGGAAAATAATTCTATTTAAATCTTTTAAGTCATAAAAATATCAATACTTTGCTTAAAATTTCCAAAAATACCAAAAACATACCAAAATCATATGTTTGGCATGGCGGGTGCTTAGGGGGTGGGCAGCAAGGATTGGCACGAGCGCGCAGGACCTGGATATGATGGAAACAGTAGACATGCGCAGTGGAATAAGAATTGATTTTTCTATTATTGTAATCTTCTCACATGCTCTTCACGATCTCCTTTCGAAATCAAAACCAGGACTACTACTAGTATTGACCCGCTATTTTATGGACTTAAAACTGAGTTGTGGGACTCGAACGGTGGAGAAAATAGGGAGAGAGATGGATTTAGGAGGAAGAACTTGTGGAGAGAACTTTTGGAGAGAAAAAGGAAATTTGGTTTGATTTTTCAATTCCAAATTTCAAAATCAATTTCTTAACCAAAATCAACTCTAATTTTCATTTCCAATCCATTCCTTTTATAAGCAAACTACATGCAAAATTTGCATATAGTGAGCTTCCACTCTGCACACTTGCATATCATCAAGTAGGTGTCTCACATGCATGAAGCCATGTGTTAATTACATGCAATGTTCATCCATAGGTAAAATGGTCATTTGACATTTAAAAAGTCAAAAGTCAACATTTTGACTTTTTACCATTTTATCCGTCTTGACTAATTTCAACCTCCCGAGTATGAATCCACATTTATTTTTCCAAAATTCAAATCACATTTGAATATAAAGTCGATCAAAGTTTGATTTTTTTATGTCAAAAGTCAACATTTTGACTTTTCACATCTTTGACCTTTTTCATCAATTCCGAGCATCCGTATATGAATCCATATTCATATTTAAATGACATTTAAACATGAAGCTCTATCTTAATGTTATAATCGATGATTATATCAGTTATATTTGTCGATTTCTCTCTCTTTGAATTATTCCATCATAATGTTCTAAGTTGATTCCTTGTGAGCTAGCGGGGGAACCAAATGGACCTATAGATCATGGGCTCCAACGATCCGAGATTAACTGGCTAAAATTCTTTTGTTAACTAACGGGTTATTCCACTAAAGTCCCGTAGTTGCACTCCCCTCATTATAGATATATTTGTGTCCATGTGATATAACCATGATGAGTAAGTTAATCCTTCATAGGTTGTTCATAATCTTGGCTGGGTCAAAGTACTATTTTACCCCCGAAATCATATCTTTTCTCCTTAAGTCCCATTGATCCACTATTGAGCAATTGGTTTAAGGTCCAACCTTTAAACCGAATCTCTCTCGAACTAATGAGAGGGTGGAGCCCCTTGTTCAATACCTGAATTCAGTCCTTAAGGGAACAACCTATCTACTAACCTTAGAGTGGGTAGGAGTGAATTCTTTCTTGCACGCTATGTCTCTAACTATCCACCCGGTGTTACCCCTAAAATGGGAGGCTTATTGGGCCAGCACCATTGAGCTGCCCTCACCTTTACAAATCTAAGGATAATCCCGCGTGAACAAAAGTTCATAGTTAGCTTAGGATTAAGATTAAGTTATATGGATATCTATAAATGAAATAGTCGGTTTTAAAGTCAACGGTGTTATAACCTAAAAATGACTACTTCTATGGTTCCAGTCTTATGTAAACTCTTTACATAGGATGCCCCTACTTCCATGTTTCTATATGAACGATTTAGGATCACATCGTTTTTACTAACTACAAAGTAGGTCGCATCAATATTATCTTCTGAATAAGGTGTCTAACCTTATCCATATACTATAGACCATTTAGGTTATGACTCAAACTTGATACACTTTTATGTTTGTAAGTAAAGTTCAAGTCTATATTATACCCTCAGAACATTAGTTTATTGGCTTTCAGAATATAGTATCAATAAGAAGATTTTATTTAATAGAATTTTGAATACAAACTACGAGTTTTAGGACATAACTTCCAACAGGTCTAGGCTATAATACTTTGGTGAATCTGAAGAGACAAGAAAATAAGACTATGTTTGTACCAGTGCGTAAAGATGTGACTAGAAGTACATGGGAATATTCAAGAGGCAGTAGAATTCCTCAATCTTCTACAAAAAATTGGGAAGGTATGTCACTTTTGTGGCAAGAAGGGTCATATTAAACCTTTTTGTTACAAAATGTTGAACAAAGGCAGATATGAATGGAGAATGGGAGACATATGTGAAACGAAGGGTCTTGCTCCTCTCCAATCAGGTGTTGTTCCTTATTCCTTCTTCTTTCTTCTTCTTGATCCACAATGGTGAGTACGAGATGTGGTTACTATAAAGAAGCCTCTGATTCTGTACAAGATGCAACCATTCAGACCAACATGTATGGTGTTTGGATGCAAGGCAAACGAGTGAAAAGCGTGTGCCTGCCAGCCATATGTTTGGTTTTTAGATAGAGGTAAAATTCCTCTTTCTATTAGCTCTGACAGTTCTTCGTCTGCTCATGATGAACCTGTGGCTATGGCTTTGAGTTCGTCTACTGAATCTACATCATGGGATGAAGTCCCACTGGCTGAATTATTGCGGTCTAAACTTTTGTCTAATCCAAATGTGTCTCAATCACCGGGTACAGGCACTATTTCGACATCTTCAAAAGGTAAAATTCCTATGGCTTCCGATTCACCTTAGCGTCCTCCAATGGTTCATCGAATTCTGTGCCAATTCCTCAATCCTCCCCCTCTACATCAACACTTGGTTGTCCTGAAAATGTTGTACAAGATTATCCTCCTGAGCCATCTGTGCCTTCCCCTTCTCCACCAGCGGCATCAGTGCCTCAGTCTTAGTCTACCAAGGCCTCTGACCTAGGGGTGTGACTATTAAGACTGGACGTAGAAGTCTTCCACGCAACATACCCTCTGTTTCCATTGATTGTATTTTATTTCATCATGAAGAAAATGCTCAGCGTTGGAAGTATGTTGTGCAACACTGTTTGGCTGATGAAGTAAATGTACCTGATCAACATCAGTCGTGTGTAACTATTATGGAGTTGGTTAATCAATCTGGTCTCTCTCGCACAATCCTAAATGTAGGTCTTTTTTTGTGCGTGGTCGACAGATTGTGTTGTCTTCCTCAGTGATCGATACTTTTCTTAGACTTTCAACTTTTGAGGAATCGCTCAGCAAGCTTCTCCCTCATCCATTCTAGCCTCTGTCTTAACAGGAGGTTCTCTTACAGTGTGGCCCACTTCTGATTGGCACAGGGGCTGTTATTGATATTGGGGTGTTTATTTACTCTCAGCTCCTTCGTCATGTTGGCACTTTTGGTGTCAAAATTCCAATTGTCTTGCTCGGTTCTTTTCCAGTTTGATCCTACATCTGCACCCAAATATTCTTGGAGACTCTGATGCGTCTTGTCCACATCCTCACACACTCTCTTTGAGTTACAAGCTATTTCAAGGAACTCATGTGGCTAACATTGAGTTCGCCGGTTGTTCATCCCATACATCTAATCCTTTCTCTTCTGATGCCCCTGGTCACTCTGTGAGCTCCGGGATGCATAGTTGTGATGTTGCCTTCTTTTGTTGATGAGTTTCGGGCTTTGGGATCTTCCATTTCTCTACTTAAAGATTGCATATTGGAGATTGCTGCTCTTATTCGTTACTTGCAATCGATGGCTTGTATTCATTCTTGTTTTATCAAAGGGGGAGAAGTGTATTGTGGTTGTGGCTGATAGTTGGTCAGTGATTTTGGGTGTTGTTGGTTCAGCTTGATATATATTGGTTATGTCGTTTCTATTTTGGTTCAGACGATTTCATTGGTTCATTGGTTTTGGGAAATTTTGTGTATGGATGGTTGTGGTATATTTCTCTATGTTTGATTACTCAGTATAAATGACTATGGGTTGAAGCTTTCGGTTTGTCTGTGTGCTTGACTTCTGATTTAACTTTGTGCTTGGCTTCTGAACTGATGCTTCTAGACTTATGTGTGTATATCCTAGGGTTTGTTATGCTTTTGCTGTCTAAATGCTGATATGGCTCTGATTGATCACAAAAAGAATTTTATCATATTTGGCAAAAAAGGGAGAGTTATTTTAGACATTATTTTTGTCAAATGAATTATTCTTTTTTAAAAAAACTATTTTATAAATTCCAAATCTTCCTAATATGTAGGGATGTTTGATTAAGATTGTTTCCTATTAATAAGGAAATTGTGATCTCAATGGAAAAGGATGAGGAGAGGCTATATATGGGGCTGTATGACGATGATAGACTTTTTTGGATGGAAAAATATTGTTTTTTTTAAGAGATACATCGAACGTCCTGGTAGGCTGTGAAAGCTTGAAAAAGGGTGATCATTTTATCAATGATGATTTAATATTGTTGAATATGGAGATTTCATGGAAAGTAGCGTTCTTTGAGAAGAGAAAGAATATTCATGAAGGAAATTGAGTTGAGGGATCAACTTACAAATTTGGGGGGGGGGGGAGGGGCTAAAGTTGTCTTCGACGAGATTCTGGTTGTATTGAGGGGGAGCCTGAAGTTATTTTAGTTATTGTTATAACTATTTTATGTAACTGGAGAAATATGTTACTTATGATGAATCTTAATAATATTCCTGATCTGAACAAAGAAGCTCTCCAGATGTAGGTCGTATTTGTCGAACTGGGTTACCAAAGTGTTGTGCATTTTGTTTCTGTATGCCTTTAGTTAATCTTATAGTTAAATGCATGTGGTATATTTAAAGGTTATTTAACTGTATCATTTTTCAGACCCCACTGTAGTTATGAGAGATATGTGAAAAGTCAACTCTCTATTGATTAGTTATATCCACGAGCATACATAAATATATCTAGAGTGTGCAAAGAGTGTAGTTATTGGTCTTTAATGGAGTAACTGGTAGTTAATGAAGTGTTGATTAATTGAGTTAAAGGATTTTAACTAATTAATCTTATTTCATTAGAGCTTCAAATCTATAGGTCTATTAGACTCCCTTGCTAGCTCACAAAAGATAGTAACGAGGAATAATGATTTGAATTGTTTAGATTGATTAAGAGAATTTTTATATTAATATATGACTAATATAAATTATAGTGTATTTTGATACATATATATATAATATAGTTAATTATGGATATGATTTTATTATTGTGAGAGAGATATATATCTGAATAAGATTTTATTATTAAAATCACATAAATTGGTTTCATAAGGAACTATACTATAGAAATATATATATTTGAATGAGATTTGAATATTAATATGAATTGGATTCAAATAGGAACTACAATATGATAGAAATGTATTTGAATGAGATTCGAATGCTAGTTTCATATGAATTGGATTCCTGTAGAACTATAGTGTAAGAGAGATATATGAATATTAAATATATGAAATTTATATGTTAATTAACTTTAAGATAAATATGATTTATTATGAGGTTGTAAATTATTATGATTAGCTGACTAATTAAGGGTTGATTAATTAATTATAAATAGAGTGGAGAAATCTTGGAGATGAGTTTGACCCCTCTATAATCCTTTTAGAGTTAATGGTTTATTTTAATGAGAATGAAACCCTAGCCTCCACTCACACCTTTCGATCCAACTCTCATACTTTGGGGGGTTTAAAAAAATTAGTAACTTAACCAACTCGGATTACCCAACTCAAATTGTAAGCATTGGGTTGTGGGTTAAATTTTTTGTTGGGTTCAATTGGGTTAGAAAATCGTAAAAAAAAAATATGAGTCGGATTACCGGGTTGGACAGGTAAGGGGTTGGGTTGACCCAACCCGACCCAGTTATATTATATATATATATAAACCCTATACATTTACTTCTCTTCAGCCGCAGACTTCTCTTCTCACTACAACCTCCCAAACTTCTCTCCACCAACAAAGATCCCTAACTACCTCTCCACTCTCCGTCCATCTTCTCCGATTTATTCAAACACACTTGTCACTCTCGTGGAAACTCCTCCATCGACTATGCTCTCTCCATTGCACCGCTTCAGAACTTACCTTCCTCTATAAATCCTCCATTCCCAGACCTATAGCAGCCAATAGCTCGATCGTTTGATTGTTATGACGAAGGTAGATACTGAATTACAGGGAGTATGGAAAGTGGAAGAGGTTAGTGATAGTGATGGCGATGTAGAAAGTAAGGTTGGGAGAAGATGAAAGTTGTTGGAGAGTTTGTCAACGAAAAAAATTAAGAGGGATTTACAGGAATTAAGGAAGATCTTGTTAGGATTTAGAATTTATGGACCTGTCTTCTGTTTGGTCTTAGCTTTGGTTATACCTTCTAATAAGGTATTTACTTCGTTTAATGAAATAATTTCTTCTATTGAAATTTTGTATGCAATTTTCTTTAACTTCAATTGAATCTTTACTGTTTGTATTCAATCATATTTTATGTTGTTGATTCAATTTGGAATTTCATTAAAATTGTAGATTATCATATTTGTTTACATTACACTTTCCTATGATTTTGTCTATTTTCTCTTTACTGGAAAACACATGAAGCAATACTTTGATTTAAGTTTCTATTTTGGCTTGAAATTGGGTTTCTAAATTTCAATTTATCCATCAGTGATAATCTTAGTACCTAACCCAAAACATCACACCGAACAGATATTGATCGGCTAAGATTATGAAATTTCCTATGAATTAAAAAAAAACGAGCAACTCGCCAACCCAACCTGAATTTTTTAGGTTGGGTTGGGTTGGGTGGACCCTTGCACATGGAATTGATAGGGTTAACTTTTTGCCAATCTGGATTCTTCTGGTTGGTTCATATTTTTTTCCTCCAATTCTCAGCTCAACCTGACTTATGTACACCCCTACTTATACTCTTTCAAGAAATTCTCTCTATCTTTCTTCCTCTACCAAGGTGCTAAAACCTATACATCTAACTCCTTGAAATCCTAGAAAATAGCAAGG